>JACBKR010000696.1:0-69942 GCA_014218235.1 Colocasia esculenta
TGAATAATTATGAATTATCAGCCAACCATATGACAAGATAAGAGTTATTATGCCCCAAAGACTCTCTCAAAGTGATAATGTGCGGGATTTTAAGGCATTTTAATGGTTTAATGTGCTCAAAACAAGGCTAATGATGGGCTCAAGGGAGTGATAAATTAGGGGCCCACTAAGATAACAAGAAAAGTGGTTCAACCCATTAGCCGGAACCGGTAGGAGCCACACAGCTCAAGGGTGCCAAGGGAGTACCAGATGAATATACAAGGTAGTAGAGTGAACTTGAATTGATGAGAGTATAGAGACAACAGAGTGAATGTGAATAGGCAAGCTAGTAGAGTATAGATGAGAACTATAGGTCATTACACGTGAAACGTCGAGTAACAAGCGATAATAACAGGCACAACACACGGGTACAGTGTTGGCAGTCAGGTGGAATTCACCCCTTCCACTGCCCATGTTAAGCACAGGTCCAGAGGTTCGGCGTGATTCAAGATAAGAACGAGAGCAAACTAAGGCCGTTTGGATCTTGCCGATCCGTAAAGGGTATCATAGGTGTTAGGGTACAACCAGCTCATCGACCATGTGGGAATCTATGGACAGAGGAGACATACGGAGGCCTTAGTCAAGGGGTCACTAGTCCGGCAAAAGGAATATTCGCGGAGAGTTCACCACAAGCCAAGAAGAGGCTTTCCTATCGTGCTAGAGTGTATGTGCATGCCGCGTTGAGAATCGCTCGAGTGCGTTTGTGTGAATCCGATTATGGAAACATCGTTTATAGAAACTCAATTTATGGCAAGTCTCATGAGTAATAAATCATGAAGTAATAACCATGCATGACCAATTTTAGCAAGTAACTACATGTTTTAGCAAGTTGTTAACAAGGCAGAAAGTGAATAATCGATAGGTAGAGAGCATGATCATGAACTTAAGATCAATAAAAAATCATGTGAACATATTTCAACTTTCATATGGGTTGTTAGATGCATGATAAGACTTCTAGAACCTTCCTAGAGTGGATCAAACTCACACATGCAAAGAACGACACAAAATGCTGGAAACCAAGATGTATGCCCCTTAGAAGGTAATTACAGTCCCATCCCTTCACATCCTTAGGTCATAACTCATTGATTTTTTATTCAAATCTCACACATGAATATACATATTGAAGCCCTTTTAATTAGGAATCCAGCAAAGAAAACGGCTCGTCAATCCGAGTTCTATAGAAAAAGTTATGGCCGATTAAGTGGACATAGGCAGAACGCGACACATTGCCTGTCGCCTTCTGAAAGTGAAGGCGACCATCATCTTGTCGCTTTCTGAAGAAGACCACGAAACTGTCTGATTTTTGGTATGGGTCGCGACCATGATGTTTTCGATTTATGGTAGCGACGTGTCGACTTGGATTGGGTTTGACACCTGTGGGTTTGGAAAATCAAAACAAATGCTAGGGTGATCCAAATCGGGTGAAACTACCTTTATTAATTAGATTACAAAGTAATACTTTGTACAGTAGCAAATAATCGAGAGACAAAGATCATTTGACAATGTAATAAGATGTATTATGACTGACTATTTGATCATGTTTAGGCTCAAACTCTTGGTACAATAAAGTAAAATTAGCGAAATTAGTGTCCAATGACAATAGACTCATAGGGTAACAAGTTCTATGTTGAACACTTGATCTAAAAGTGACACCACAAAGAGGTATGGAACTTATAACACAAGTCAAGGTTAAATGGCAATAGTACATAGTCAAGATCATGAATCATTTAATTGTGACGTAGGATGGATGAAAATTAGGGGTTTTAGGGGAAAACGATGCCTAACATCCATCAGTAACTCCAATTAAAATTTGAGAGCACGAGGTTGAGTATACATGGAGATCAAGAATAAAGAAGAAGTGTCGGGTCATGGTTTTTGCAGAATTTCAAAAATCAACCATAAAAGATTGGCTCAATGGAAAAATATGAAACTTGAGGGTTTTGTTCTAGTACATGGAACAATCTACAGACGAAATTAATTAGGTTTTGCTCGTGAGAATGACTACCTTTAGTCGTTATACTTTTCTAGGGCAAACTTGAAGAACTCGGGATGAAGCTTGATGAAGCCTTCAACCCACAAAATCTCCTCCTCCTTGGCCTCTTCTCCACGTCCAACAAGTCCCAGCAACTTGTTAGGGCCGGCCATGGAGAGATTGGAGAGTATTTATGCTTGTTGAGTTTCTATTTCCTAATAGGACTCCAACTCCTATTTAATTACAAATTTTCCTATTTAATCCCACCTTCCAAGCCTTGCCATGTCCTATGGGGGTGGGTTGGGATCCAAATTCATGGCCAACCTATTGGATAGATTTAGGAATCCAATTCCAACCAAAACTTCTTATTTGATGCATTAATACCTCTTTTCTATTTAAGAAATAATTAAGTTCCGAATTTAGAGTATTTTCCTATTATTTATCTTTTTAAAAATACTTATTTTGGCCCAATAAATTTTATATGGTCAATTTAACCAAACCCCTTATTTATTGGAATTTATCTTATGCGATTTTCCTTTTTAATTAGGGAATAATAGAGTTACAAATTTTATTATGTTTTTTTTATTTGAATTTATTCATGGGCTATGAGAGGCCATAGTCCAAACCTGATAATGGTTAATCATTATATGATGTTGGAAGTCTCTCTGACATGTTTGCTAAATTTATGGGCACGTTATTTTTCCGTGTTGTGGTAATGGTTTTCCGACTTAGTTCCCTAAGTTGGATAATGAGTCACATTGTGACATATACCTAGCCAATCGAATTTTTCGTTGCTTAAATTTCTGAGTAAAACATTTAGAAATAATGGGTTGGGTTGATTTATCATTTTTACGAAATGTTTATATGTGTTCTTGCACATACGATAATGGTATGCATGTTTTCTATTATTCCATTTTTATAGAAATTTATTATTTCAAATTTCTTAAAATACAGAATTTTTCGAGTTGCTACATCCTCCCCACTAAAAAAAAAAATGGTCCCCAAATTCATATGATATGATACGACTACCAATTTATTCTAAGTATTTCAATCCATCATCTCCCCCACTTAGGGCCTTGTTATCGTGAAAATAATATGAATTATACTAAGGGTGTAGTGATAATATCTTGTCCACCTTCATTGGCATGATTCATATCCACAAGGGCTTGTAATCGTCCTTGGCGTGGAGTTTGGTTCTTCTTGGTTGGGCAATCGATGACTCGATGTTGTTGACTTCCACATCGCAAGCATCTGCCCAATTTCTTCCAACAGTTACAACCTGATGCCCTGACTTTTCACCAAATTCACAAACTTTCTTCCGTTTCACCTCACCTTTCATTCTCTAGCTATCTACTGTATTTCTTCATTTATTATCATTGGAATGAGTAGCACGTTCCCTTTTCAACACCTTCTTCTTATGGATCTTTTCAAGAAGTTCCATGGTGTCCTCGACTAATTGAGCTCTTAATACCATGTCTGAATATACTACAATGTCTAGTGGAGCCACTTTTCCCAGAAAACAGTCTCAACCCTTCTAAGAATCTCTTTGCCTTCATTTTTCGTACTCACCAAATGTGGTGCATATTGTGCTAGTCTTTCAAATTGCCTTCATATTCTGCTACAGACATCATTCGTTGTTTTAAATTGGCGAATTCATTTGCCTTCTTCTCACGAATCCTCTCGAAAAAGTATTTGGTGTTGAAGAGTTCTAAAAATTTATCCCACTCTATATTGATGTGGGTAATTGTCGACTGGCAGCTTCTCACCAAGCTCTAGCATCGCGGTCCAACTGGAAGGTTGCCAGAAGGACTTTCTCTGCTCTGAACATTGCATAACTCTAAAGATTCGTTCATCACCTTCACCCAATTTTCAGCTTCATCAGGATCTGGAGTTCCATTAAACCTAAGGGGATTTATTCGTTGAAAGTTCACATATAAGTCTCCTGCCCCATTTCTTGCACCTGCTTGAATCACGTTGTTAAGGGCTTGAGTTAACCCCTGTACAGTTTGCTGTAATTCGTGCATTTGTGCATGCTCGCCAGCCATCTCCTCTAGTTCCTGCGAGCAATAATACTTATTAATTTTCTTCTTAAACTTAGGGTGCTTATACATATAGTTAAGCTCCTAGCATAACCCCAAGCTTTACCCAACCTCTCACATAGGTATGGTGGTTGACTTAGACAGTGTCATTGCAGTTCGTCCTAGAACACCCTATACCTAAGTGATCCAAAGAGGAAATACTAGAACATCTTAAACCTATGATATCCAATCAAGACATCCTAGGCTCTGATACCAACTGTCACGCCCCTCCAATTAGCAGCGGAATAAATCGGAGGAAAACGTGAGCAACAAGTATGGTAACGTGAATTGCGCATACAGATGCAAACATCAGAGCATCTAATGAACAATAATTGAAAAAAATCTTCATTTCATTATAAAATCACTAAAACTATTACAACCACTAATTCGGAGTCAATACCTAGGGCTCAATGACATCATTACATTGAAAAGAAATCTAAAGCAATAACTATTAGACTCCATAGTACTAGGGCAACTCATCAACTAACTCCAAGTCGCTCATAACACTGGTCCCATCCCATTGGTGTGTGTGACGTCATTGTCTAACTTAACTGAGACACAATAACAAATAACAAAGGGTGAGCGATAACGGCCAGTAGGACATAAGTCTCAGGCTCAAGCAGGCTTTAAATATTAATGCATTAAATGGCAGAGTAACTAATGATAGAGGAGAGAGAGAGAGAGTCAACTAATGTAAGAGACAACATGATAGCACATGATTGAAATAGCGTGAGTGCCCAAATATAGCACAAGAATCGAGTATAGCACAACGATTATGAACATAAGTAACGTCAACATCAAATAATAGAAAGTAACATGTATAGTAAAGAGAGAGAAAGTAGATGGTCACGTAGAGAGAGTAAATTGCACTTTGATTGATTTTTCTCAATCGAAATAGTATGGCACTTTGGTTATCCATAGATAGCCGAGAAAAAACATAGCACTTGTTTTGTTTATTAAATGGCACTTTGTTGATAAAAGACAACGAGAGAATATAGTTGAACAATAGCTGTGCAGTAGGAGAGTACCACAGTAGTCGCTCAATAACAGAACAGTAGCAGTTCAGTAATAGTCAGTGGTAGTGCAGTACGTCTGAATAAACAGACTAACAGTATAACAGTCAATGTCTAGCTAATTCACAACAGTCAGTCAGAACCGGTGCAAATGCAGACACCGTCATTAGCCCCTGTAGTATTTTTGGGTGGCTCTCTACCCCTAGGACTCGATTGGAGCCCCTCAGACACTCTCCGTGCCCTCAGCAGTATGCATTCAAGTCAGTAGAGTCACAAGACCCATTTAGCGCTAAACAGTCAAGAACTGTACAAAACAGTAGGAGCCACACAGCTCAAGGGTGCCAAGAGAGTACAGATGAATATACGAGCTAGTAGAGTGAACTTGAATTGATGAGAGTATAGAGACAACAGAGTGAACGTGAATAGGCAAGCGAGTAGAGTATAGATGAGAACTATAGGTCATTACATGTGAAACGTTGAGTAACAAGCAATAATAACAGTTGCACAACACACGCGTACGGTGTTGGCAGTCAGGTGGAATTCACTACCCTTCCACTGCCCATGTTACGCACAGGTCCAGAGGTCCGGCGTGATTCAAGATAAGAACGAGAGCAACCTAAGGCCGTTTGGATCTTGCCGATCCCTAAAGGGTATCATAGGTGTTAGGGTACAACCAGTCATCGACCATGTGGGAATCCATGGACAAAGGAGACTTACGGAGGCCTTAGTCAAAGGGTCACTAGTCCGGCGAAAGGAATATCCGACGGAGAGTTCACCACAAGCCAAGAAGAGGCTTTCCTATCATGCTAGAGTGTATGCGCATGCCACGCGTGAGAATCGCTCGAGTGCGTTTGTGTGAATCCGATTATGGAAACTTCGTTTATAGAAACTCAATTATGGAAAGTATCAAGTAATAAATCATCAAGTAATAACCATGCATGACCAATTTAGCAAGTAACTACGTGTTTTAGAATGTTCGTTAACAAGGCAAGAAAGTGAATAATCGATAGGTAGAGAGCATGATCATGAACTTAAGATCAATTAAAAATCATGTGAACATATTTCAACTTTCATATGGGTTGTTAGATGCATGATAAGACTTCTAGAACCTTCCTAGAGTGGATCAAACTCACACATGCAAAGAACGACACAAAACGATGGAAACCAAGATGTATGCCCCTTAGAAGGCAATTGCAGTCCCATCCTTCACATCCTTAGGTCATAACTCATTGATTTTTTATTCAAATCTCACACATGAATATACCATATTGAAGCCCTTTTAATTAGGAATCCAGCAAAGAAAACGGCTCGTCAATCCGTGGTCTATAGAAAAAGTTATGGCCGATTAAGTGGACATAGGCAGAAGGTGACACATTGCATGTCGCCTTCTGAAAGTGAAGGCGACCATCATCTTGTCGCCTTCTGAAGAAGACCACGAAACTGTCTGATTTTTGTATGGGTCACGACCATGATGTTGTCGCTTTATGGTAGCGACATGTCGACCTGTCGCTACCTAAAAATGACGTTTGGGTTACTTTTTCTACCTATTTCCAACTCCGACTTGGATTGGGTTGACACTTTGGGTTTGAAAAATCAAAACAAATGCTAGGGTGATCCAAATCGGGTGAAACCACCTTTATTAGTTAGATTGCAACTAATACATTGTACAGTAGCAAATAATCAGGAGACAAAGATCGTTTGACTATGTAATAAGATGTATTGTGACTGACTATGTGAATCTGACACAGTGATCATGTTGGGCTAAAACTCTTGGTACAGTAAAGTAAAATTAGCGAAATAAGTGTCCAATGACAATAGACTCATAGGTAACAAGTTCTATGTTGAACATGATCTAAAAACGACCTCCACAAAGAGGTATGGAACTTATAACACAAGTCAAGGTTAAATCGCAACAGTACATCGTCAAGATCAAGCAACATTTAATTTGTGACGTACGATGGATGAAAATAGGGCTTTTAAGGGCAAACGATGCCTAACATCCATCAATAACTCCAGTTAAAATTTGAGACCACGAGGTTGAGTATACATGGAGATCAAGAATAAGAAGAAGGGTCGGGTTCATGGTTTTTGCAGAATTTCAAAAATCAACCATAAAAGATTGCTAGATGGAAAAATAAAACTTGAGGATTTTGTTCCTAGTACATGGAACAATCTACAGACGAAATTAATTAGGTTTTGCTCATGAGAATGCCTACCTTTAGTCGTTTTACTCTTCTAGGGCAAGAACTTGAAGAACTCAGGATGAAGCTGATGAAGCCTTCAACCCACAAAATCTCCTCCTCCTTGGCCTCTTCTCCACGTCCAACAAGTCCCAGCAACATGTTAGGGCCGACCATGGAGGGATTGGGGAGTATTTATGCTTGTTGGGTTTCTATTTCCTAATAAGGCTCCAACTCCTATTTAATTACGAATTTTCCTATTTAATCCCACCTTCCAAGCCTTGCCATGTCCTATTGGGGTTGGGTTGGGATCCAAATTCGTGGCCAACCTATTTGGATAGGTTTAGGAATCCAATTCCAACCAAAACTTCTTATTTAATGCATTAAATATCTCTTTTTTATTTAAGAAATAATTAAGTTGCAAATTTAGAGTATTTTCCTATTATTTATCTTTTTAAAAATACTTATTTTGGCCCAATAAATTTTATATGGTCAATTTAACCAAACCCCTTATTATTGGAATTTATCTTATTCGATTTCCCTTTTAATTAGGGAATAATAGAGTTACGGATTTTATTGTATTTTTTTATTTGAATTTATTCATGGGCTATGAGAGGTCCATTGGTTCAAACCCGATAATGGTTAATCATTACATGATGTTGGAAGTCTCTCTAACATGATTGCTAAATTTATGGGCACGTTATTTTTCCGTGTTAATAGTTTTCCGACTTAGTTCCCTACGTTGGATAATGAGTCACATTGTGACGTATACCTGGCCAATCGGATTTTTGTTGCTTAAATTTCTCAGTAAAACATTTTGAAATAATGTATGTGGTTGATTTATCATTTTTACAGAATGTTTATATGTGTTCTTGCACATACGATAATGATATGTATGTTTTCTATTATTCTATTTTTATAGAAATTTATTATTTCAAATTTTAAAATACTGAATTTTCCGGTTGCTACACCTAAGGGCAAAGCCTGCCCTGGGGCACACGCCGACACACAACCGGGCCCACAGAAGCACCCGAGACAACACAGGTACTGTCACGACCCCCAAGTCCTTCACGAAACCATCGCGATGGGGAAGGGCACCGCGACAGCCTTGTCGTGACCGAACGAAGCACCACGACAGCAAACCCTGTCATGACCAAGAAACACATCGTGACAGCGACCCTTATCGCACGGCCAACCGCGTCACGATAAGGTCGCGCCCGACCAGGCTGACTCCTCTTCTGATGTCACGACGCGCTGAGCCGTCGCGACATCAGCGGAGAGGCAGACCGGCAGGATCCTCAATCCCGGAATGCCCACACTATACAAACATTCCAAACGGGGGAGGGGAGCATCGGGAAAGCAGTGAATGCTAACTAGAAACCACGGGAAGCTCCCAATCCATCCGAAGCGAGAAGAGTTCCAGTAATCCCTACCTTTCATGAAGAACCGAACCCATGAAGGACCTTTACGACGCTCGGCCACCTCCTCCTCGCTCCACGACGCCGCTCCACCACTCCGCATGAGCCCGCCGGTGCCACCACGCCCTGATCGCCGGAGGGGAACCTCCCCATCATCGGAGAAGAGGGGAAAGGGAAGAAGAGGAGAGAGAGGGGAAAGGGGTAGCCGGCCAAGGCCTTAAGCCTTCAGCACTCAGAACGCGACAGATCACCCCGTCATGTTAAGACCCTTAACGCGACGGGCCAACGGACCGCGATAAGGGCGCGCCTCCCACAGACGCTGCGACAACGCAACAGGCCATACTGACACACCTGCCACTTTGATAGGCATCAGACGACCGACACGATAGAAAGCAGTCATGACCCGTTGATCGGGCGTGACATGAAGACACGACGGAGAAACCGATCACGACAACGATGCGACGTACACCCTCGTCGCGACACGGATGACTGTTGCGTCGGACACCCACGACGTGACACCAAAGCATCACCAAGCCTGGACGTGTTAGTGGACAGTCATCCCAGACCCCAGATGGAAAGCCAGGAAGCCGGGTCTTACATTCTACCCTCTTAAAACAATTTCGTCCTCGAAATTGCGGCAAGCCAAAAAGATCCCGAGACAAGAAACGAAACACAGGGAGCAAACGAAAGACCAATACAAATAAGCCACTAAGTCTCAACACGACTCCTCGTGGCAACAACCACACCGCCAAATGCACGCGGGCACATGAATCTGGAAAACCAACGGCTCACATAACGGGCTCCAACACATAGGGGCACACAACTGAAAACCAAACGGCTCACCACACACTCCACCCACGAGTGGAGCACCAAGCCGAGAAAACGAAGGCTCACTCCAGCCACACGTGGGGCGCTCAAACAGAACGACAACCCCATAGAAGCCGAGCGACGCCAAATCCAGCCCGAACAGCGGAAAACGCCAGCCAAAAACTACACAGCTGCAGCCACCAACAGACCTCACTGTTGGGAAAACTAATCAGCAACCACTCTTTTGCCGGCAAAACCCGACAGAGGGCACGATTGCCAACAACCACACGAGGAACGCCTGAGTCAAGCACGACACTCAGGGGATCGGCCTCACGCTACTAGAAGCAGCTAGCACCGGTCACCGGCCCAACAGAGAAGTCACGCAAGCGACGAGAACCAGAGCGAGAACACGCTCGTGGAGGATCTGCAACACACGGAACGATGTCCACTGTCACCAGTAGGTCTCACCCAGACCTTCCTCGTGGTCCAACAGGGACAACAAACGCACACGGAGAACCTCAACATGCGAAAATGGCATCCACTGTCACCACTACGTCTCACTTAGACCTTCCTCGTGGTCCGACGAGGACACCAACGCACGTGGTGCCACAAAAACTAGGAGTTACATGCTCCACAACGTGGCACATTGTGACGGGAACACGAAAGACGTCTGAGGTTAAACCAAAGCCGAACACCTCATAACGTCGACAAACCACGTGGTCGAGTACTAGCAAGCCAAAGGACCTCACCATCCCTGGACAAACCGACATGAGACTTCACCATCGGCTTCCAGACTCACTAACGCTACGCACACCTGAAGAACCAACGAGCGTTGGCAGCATACCCGCCACGCGCACTTGGGGCTCAGCGCGAGTCCCAACATGCCAACCACCAGAAAGATGCACAACCACACGAAAACTGAAACAACCGCAGAGGTCGAGGGCAACACGTCGACCTCAGAGGGACCCAGACTGAAGCAAGGTACCACAACTAAACAGGCTCGCTCTCAAAGCGAGAGGGAAAAACTAGACACAAGCCACGACCAAAGCCTGGCGTACCACCGATAGGGCTACCTAGACAAGGAAAAGTAGCCACCCCACAGCGTTAACGGTACGACCACGAGGCATAGGCTAGCACAAAGTGTCCCAGAGGAAAAAAGCTCAACGCCTCCACACCGAGCGAAGTTGTGAGACGACATACAAATCTCACGAACAGGCACCCGGCACAACACATGGTGCTATCACCAGCACCGGGAGCCACCCAAGGTACAATGCAATGCACCCAGGCTCCAGACGGCACAAAACCAAAACACTCGAGCAGGAGCACACGGTGCTACCACAAGCACCAAAACTAAGCAAAGTGCAAGACAAGTGCACCAGCGGCCGAAACGATACTACGGGCTAACCAGAGGGACTCTTCACCAGAGACCCGCCAAAAGCCACACGCAAGGAACTGCAAGCCTGAGAGGGCACAACAGGCCATGTCGGCCCCAGCCCTCAAGGCACAAAACACAAAGCACCGACTCTGCCGTACGGGGAGTGAAAACCACGGCGACTCCCTGGCGCGTAAGAGCAAGAAGCACCACCTCTATCGCGACCAATAGAGAGGCCAACCACTAAAACGATGACATGAAATGCCTCCAAGGCGCAAGCGGAGGCACATAGGAGCGCACATTGAAATAATGCTTGCATGAGCAAGCCAGCCAAGAAAATCCAATGCACAGCAGAACAATGCTTATGCAAAGCAACCCGACAAAAAATAGTACTACCTCGCACTAACTCAACAGGGACCCAATGCCCCAAATTGTCCAAGCAGGTAGCAAGAAACCATCACGATGACAAACAGCACAAACAGGTCCACCGACCCACGGTGCCACAAGGAAACAAGAGCACGAGGGGAGTAACCAGCTCAACCCAAAAACAACTCAAGGGGAGATGACTCCACCAGAAGGTAGCAACGATGCGCACCCCGGCAGCACAATACCACAGTGGAGCATCGCCACCCCGAACAACCAATGGAAAGCAGAGGAAGAAGACACACACAACGAGTCTCTTCTACGCGCGAGAGGGAAAACCACAACGCAAGACTGACGCTTCCACAAGAAGCACAGCCCGCCAAATACCCACTACACTCACCAGACCACCATCTGGGAGAGCACGCAGGGCACGAGAGATGAAGTAAACCATCCAAGCAAAGGGACATGCAGTCCCACCAGCGCAACTGCGAAACATGGAAACAACTAACAAGACAAGCTGACCAACATAGAAGCCAAACGCACGGCCAAGCGCACCACACCTTGACCGACAACGCCCAGGCAAACTGTAACATGGACAGTCCAACCGGCTACAACGAAAGCCGGCTACAACGAAAGCTCATCTCTACAGAGAGAGAGAGTAGCGACAACCAAAACAACACGAAACAGCTTTGGGGAGAACCTCCATCAAAAGTGCCAAGAACCGTCCTGGAGAACCTCACCAGAACGCAGCCCAACCAAACGGCACACTTCGAACCACAGGGGCAACACAACGATGGCCCAAAACAAACACCAGGCACTCTTGGGACGAACCTCCACCAGAAGCGACAGAGGGCGATCCTAGAAGGAACCTTCACCAGAATGCACAACCCAACGACCAAACAACACAGACCATCAGAGAGAACACTACAGCAAGCAAACACCGCAGAAGCAACGCAAGCAGGTCCTGGGAGAACCTCTACCAGAACCACCAAGGCACCGCTCTAGGAAAACTCGCCAGAATGCACCAGCCAAACCAACAGCACACCTCAGACTCTGAGGTAGCACGGCAATAGCAGAAACGAGTGCGAAATATTCCTGAGAGAAACCCTCACCAGGACAATAGCAAACGATTCTTGGAAACCTCACCAGAGCACAGGCAACTAAGCAATGCACTCAGCCTAGAGGGCAATGCAACAGCAACCAGAAATGAGCACAACATAGTTTTGGGGAAACCTCACTTCTGCCAGAACCAATAGAGAAGGACTCTGGGAGCACCTCACCAGAGCTCACAACCAGCCAGCACAAGGTCGACAACAACCACAGACAAGCGTCACAACGCTCAACCAGCGATGCAACACGGCACACAAAACATCTCCTTAGCCCGAGCAATAATGCCAACTGAGCAGAGCACAGCGCACAACAGCACACAGACAAAAGACGACACACATAATAACCACAACACACAAACAACAACAAGGGGCAGCCAACAAGGCAGAGACACCTTCCATCGGTTCCACAGACAACCCTGCACCAGAGAAGGGCACACCACACACAGGCTTTCTCAGCCTTTTAGATGCACACACGCTCAAATGCGCCGAAGACGACCAGGAGCACCGCACCTGGACTTGCCTGCAACTGTCCTCCATATGGAAAGACCACTTCCAGCGAGTCCACCGCCAACCACGCCACCACAGCACGAACACACGGCCGACCACACTCGCCACGCATGTGATGCAGCAACAACTGCAACACACTGCAGCGTGCACAAGAAACTGTAGGGAAGCCGCACACCTGCAAAATAATTGAAGGCACAAGCCTAACACTAGTCGGACGTGTGTCAGCAGCGTACTAGTACCTTTCATTAGGACAACTATAGTTATTACTTCCTTACAAATCTTAGTAGACTCCTCGCTCTGATACCAACTGTAACAACCCGACCTCCTAGACCCCCGCCAGGGACCCCGAAGGTCGCATCGCCACCCACGGATCCGAAGATCCGGAAGGGTTAGAGGAAATAGTCTAGTGAGATATGTACTGAATTAAATAACTATAACAATATGTACAATATACAAAGGTTTGTACAATGTGTCCCAAGCAAAAGCACAGGTACAAGAAGAAGGTGCAATCCTTAAGGGGCATACCCCGAGGACTTTCAAAGCACAACTCTCAGCTCACTCAGCTACAAGAGCTCACAACACTCATCTCTCACTGCTAGTGACAACACACGGTGCCACAACTGCCTCTGCAACCCGTCTGACACTGAGCTACCACGACGACGAGCCCCTAGCTAAAGGAAGTAGGGGGATGAGCCTCGCGAACAAGGCCTAGTAGGGATTACCAGTCCCTCACCGGCCAGAGCAGCAGGAACTCCGAAAATAGGAAACTACCCTAGAAAGCTGTAAAGCGAGTAACACCTACAACAGGGTACTACTAAGTAGTGGAAGAGAACAGCGCAACGCCACGACCACCAACCGAGGTCGGGCCACACAACACGACTCCCACAGAAACAACGGAGTTGGGCAAAAAATGGAAGCAACCCTCGGCACACCTGCCGAGACCACGCAACAACCAGGTGAGAACGACGTCTCGCCACAAGCACGGCCACTTTAAACCTCCACAAGGTCGAGGGCCCACAATCAGAACCACCCCGGACCATGACATGCCACAAGGCTGGGAAACCACACATGCCGGTGCCACCACAGACTGGCACCCAAGAACGGGACCACGAAACCGAGAGAACATCGAAGTGGAAACTACTAGAAGCACAGGTCCGCACAAGCCAGATCAACGACGCCCACGGGAACTAGGCACAGCCAGGCTATAACCTCCGTGCAAGTTAGGGCAATAGATAACACATAGAACAGTCGTGAGGAAACGTCATCACAACAACAGCAACCAAGCCACCGCCGCTAGCAGCAAGAGGGGGACACGTAGTCCACATGCTCTGCTCACTAGCCTAGCTCCTGCCTCAGCCCCCGTGGACGGGTGAGACAGAGCCACCACAAAAACACACAACACACGCAACACTGCAGCCTGGCCAAGCTGCTGCCCCATGCCTAGCACCACTACATGGCTCTGGAACCAATGCAGAGAGAGGCAGTGAGACAAAGGACTATCTAGGCCGCGCCGGGAAGAAAACACTCAATGACCTCAGCATCCTGCCCCAGACAAGAGAGCTCTACAAACGACTCAGGGCCACTACCCAAACCACAATTTTCCCCTCAGCTCCAGAGTCTGCCACACTAGGTTGTCGACTCGAGCACGATCGTAGCCCCGAATGCTCCCTCAAGGGCTCCCGAGGATGGGGGTCCTAGGTAACGATAAATACCTCTCAGATCGGGGACAAGCCCTCAAGTGCCAAGCACCGGGAGAAAGGTGGGGCAAGCACAACAGGAACCGTGCCGAACTATTGGCTTGTAACACATGACAAGCTCAGCAACCGAGAGAGGCACGTATGGACCCTCAAAAGGGCCGTTGGCCAACCAAGGCATGCACGAACGGCTATAACCTTAGAACACCAGCAGACAGTACGGAAACCCATCGCTCTGCTAATAATCGATTGACCGCCAGTCAATCGATTATTAGATAGACACGACCCTCCTAGCACCACTGCCAGAACACGGCCACGAAGGTGTCACCTTTGGGCGCTGAACGCCTTGAGATAACTCGCTGCGTTCCCTACCAAAAGGTCCAAAGGGCAAAGCCTACCCTGGGGCACACGCCGACACACAACTGGGCCCACGGAAGCACCCGAGACCACATAGGTACTGTCACAACCCCCAAGGCCGTCGCGACACCATCATGACGGGGAAGGGCACCACGACAGCCTGTCGTGACCGGGCGAAGCGCTGCAATAGCAAACCCTGTCGCGACCAGAAATGCATCGCGACAGCAACCCTTATCGCGACCGCCAAGGGTCGTGATAAGGTCACACCCGACCGGGCCGACGCCTCTTCTGATGTAGCGACGTGCCGAGCCGTCGCGACATCAGCGAAGAGGCAGATCGGTGAGATCCTTAGTCCCGGGCCGCCCACACTATACAAACATTCCACACGGGGGAGGGGAGCATGGGGAAAGTAGTAAATGCTAACTAGAAACCACGGGAAGCTCCCAATCCACCCAGATCAAGAAGAGTTCCAGTAATCTCTACCTTTCACGAAGAACCGAACCCATGAGTGGCCTTCACAACGCTCGGCCACCTCCTCCTCGCTCCACGACACTGCTCCACCACTCCGCACGAGCCTGCCGGCGCCACAACGCCCCGATCGCCGGAGGGGAACCTCCCCATCACCGGAGAAGAGGGGAAAGGGAAGAAGAGGAGAGAGAGGGGAAAGGAGTAGCCGGCCAAGGCCTTAAGCCTTCGGCACCCAGAACGCGACAGACCGCCCCGTTGCGTTAAGAACCTTAACATGACGGGTCAACGGACCGTGACATGGACGCGCCCCCCACAGACGCCGACAACATGACAGTCCGTCCTGACACACTGCCACTCTGACAGGCGTTAGACGACCGACACGATGGAAAGCAGTCGCGACCCGTTGACTAGGCGCGACACGAAGACGCGACGAAGAAATCGGGCACGACAACGATGACTGTCACGTCAGATACCCACGTCATGACACTAACGCATCGCCAAACTAGACGCGTTAGCGGACAGTCATCCCAGACCCCGGACGGAAAGTCGGGAAGCCGGGTCTTACAATATTTGTGTAACATTTGCTATATTTTAAGGATCATATTATCATGAAATGTTTCCACATCAATGATATTATTAAAGAACACTTGTATTACTTACTGATTTCAATATGACACACATTGAATGTTGATTCAAAATCCAAAAAAAACCTTTAACATGTCAAACTCTGGACGTGTGCCACCTTTATTATTTATCTTGACATCCCACACATAAGTACATCTAACAAACCATCGATTTATCTAGATACAAACTTTTATGCAGGACAAAAAAGATATGTCATTTATTTCTATGTGACATGGTGTACAAAGCTTGCAAGAAATAAGGAACTGAAGATCAAAAAGTAATGCCAAAACCTTTCCATTCTCGTGTCATACAAGGTGTCACGCCCCGACGCAGAATATCGAAACGCGAGGCAGTTGCAAGAAAAGGGTATAGAGCGAGTAGTAGACATCAAACCATTACACAATGAATAATACGAAAGCGAATTCATTTCATTAATAACATTCCGATGTCTAGTTACAACCACTAATATCAGAGCCAATCTATGGAGCCCGATTACAATGGAATAAAGCAAAATACTAAACTTCAAACCTAACTACTACAACGCTAAACATAACAATAGGACACTAGGGTACTCATGACATCACTCTAGGTCGTTCCCGTCCTCTTGATGTGTATGGTTCATCCTGGTCTCACCTGAGAACACAACGACAAATAACGCAGGGGAGCGAACATCGCCCAGTAGGACTTAAATCTCAGGCTCAAGTAGGCTTTAAGTAATTATGCATTAAAGGCAGAGTATCTAATGACAGAACGGAAAAGAGTGTCAAATAAAAATATAGAAGGACAGTACGTGAACGAAATAGCAAGACTTTCCAAATATAGACTTCCAAGAACAGCACAAGTGTTGGGAATACCACAATAATAGCAAGATAGCACAATGTCAAGTATAGTAAGATGGCCATAGTATAGATAGCACAACGAGTATAGCAAAGCACTGTTTGTCAATGGACAACGAGAGAACATAGCACTGTTGATTGTCACTTAGATAGTCACGATAGATAACACTTGAGTGTAATGTCAAACACTCTGATCATTTAGCTCCCATAGGCACTAGCACTTTCGGGCGCACATCCCAGAACCAGGTCGGGCCCTTTATATATTTCCAGGCATTAGTTATATTGTTTATCTTTAGACAATCAGTCAATGGCCATATAGAGTACCAAGAAGTAGATGAGAGCACTAGATGAATAGAGAGATGTAGAATGAGCGTGAATAGATGAGCGAGTAGAGTATAGATGAGAGTTAGTAGACCTTGCACATGAAACGTCAAGTAACGAGCGATAGTAACCGTTGCACAACACACACACATGGTGTTGGCAGTCAGGCGGAACTCACGACCATACCACTGGTCATGTTAAGCACAGGTCCAGAGGTCCGGCGTGATTCAATACGAGAGTGAATTTCTAATAGTTGTTTGGACCATATTGATCCCTGATGGGTGTAACAGGTGTTAGGGTACAACCAACTCGTCGACCATGTGGGAATCCATGGACAGAGGAGACTTACGAGGCCTTGAACAAAGACTTACTAGTCGGCAGGAGTATCCGACGGAGAGTTCGTCCAAGTCAAGAGAGAGTGTATATAGAAACAAGTGCTCGACGTTCTAGAGGAATTCTAGAACAGTGGAGCGTCGATATCGGTATTCCCAAAACATCGCGAGAAACGATAGACAAGTATAGGGTAATTTAATTACATAAATTACCAGATGTATTATGAAATATTTTCATGCCAAATTATGCCATAATTGGATGGTTCAAAGTGTGTGTAAGTGTCATGAAATTTTAGATAGAAAAGATCATGTGCATGTATTTTAATCATACATAAATATTCAATTTATAACAAGAGTTATTTTCTGTGTGTATGACTGTTAAACAAGAGTACAATTCGGTAGATAATCAAGCATTGCTGAGACAGGGGGTTTATTGCAAAAGAACCCAGATCGCGACGTACCCTGATGAGGGTCGCGATGGGGTCAATTGAGATCACGACGGGTGCTTGTACGGGTCGCGACAGGCTTAGTCAGGTCGGGTAGCAGATCGCGACGACAGGCCCTGTCGCGATCAGATCGCGACAGAAGGCGCTGTCGCGACGACCCTTGTGAACGCAGCCTATCGGGCTGTCGCGTTCACCAGGTCTGCGCCGGGTCCGACAGGGAAAGGACATACATTGGATTGCGGGCCAGAACTTAACCTATTTGACATAGGGTGGTCATAAAATCACAACTAATTGTATAGTCAACGAAAAATCGTGAAACCAGTTCCAAAACGGCTAGACATGCATGGATACTTACTATAAATAGTAATTGGAAAACAATCAGGGTTTGGTCATGTTTTAAACACGGGTATTCATGATGAACATGAAACAGTACATAGTTGAGATCAACGATTAAATTCGCAAGATAGGATGAATCAAATTTAGGGCTTTTAGGGGAAAACGATGCCTAACATGCATCAGTTCTAACAGTAAAAATCTCGTGTCATGGGGTTTAGTATACAAGGAGATCAAGAATTTAGAAGAGGGTTCGGGGTCATGTCAGTTGTAAAACATGAAAAATCAAGAACGAAAGATATGCTCGATGGAAAATTATGGAACCAAAGGGCCTTTGTTCCTGATAGATGGAAATCCTATAGAAAAAGTTTCATGGTTTATGCTTGTGAGAATGCCTATCTTTGATCATTTTCCTCTTCTAGGGTTAAGACTTGAAGAACTCGGGGAAGAATGAGAGATCCTTCCTCTCCACGAATGCTCCTCCTCTTGGCCTCTTCTCCTGGTCCAGGAACCTCTTGGCACGAGCTAGGGCCGGCCATGAGGGTTTGAGAGAAGTATTTAAGCTTCTCCCTATTCCCTTTCCTAGTTTAAGTCTAATTCCTATTAAATTCCAAATTTCCTATTTCCTCTCCCCTTTTTAAGCAAGAGATCTTCCTATTTGGGTTGGGAGAGAGAGGATTTCGTGGCCAACCCATTAGGGTAGGTTTAGGAATCCCAATCCAACTTAAACTTCTATTTTTAATGCATTAAATATCTCTTTTCTATTTTAGTAATATTTTAGTTACGAATTTTGGGTACTTCTCTATTATTCCCCTTTTAAAAATCCCTATTTTAGCCCACTAATTTCTAATGGGTCCATTTAGTAAAGCCCATTACTTATTCATTTGATTTTCTAATTGCTTTTATTTATTTATTATTTTATTTTATTTTTTGAAAAATCCAAATTGCTACACAAGGTTTAATAGACATTTCGCTAAAGCAGTGTCTAATGTATACTTGTATGTGAGTAAATGTTTAGAAAAGGGAATCTCGTGTATAAATCCCAGAGTTTTCGAAACAAAATGTATATGAGAGAAAAAGGCCAGAAATACAACATGGAGAATAGAAGAAATCCTAGAGCGCTTGAAAGAAGTCCTTTACTCCAACATTCAAATTTTCAACCTCTTCCTGTGTATTGCTCTACTGCATATTGAAGAGGGCTTCACTTAGAGAAAAGAAGCTCGCACTGCTCAGCTGCTACGCATTCAAGAAGTTCTTTTGCTGAGCATTGAAGGTCAACTACTTCAAGACTTGCGTTGTTTCTGCTTTCATCCTTTGGGCTCATTACTGAACTTTCACTTCGTGCCACTTCTGTCTATCTATAGACATTCTCTTTTTGGCACTCATTCTTTTGATTGTTGTTTTTCCTTGTCACGTCCCACACTTTAATATATCTATAATGCCAGAACATGAACGAATAAGAAATCAAGAGTAAAATTTGAATTATTCGAGCAAAAACTTGCTCGGGGGCTTCACTAAAATAAAAATTCAATAACTGACGTTCTGCAGGTATTACATGATTCTCAATTTACAATTCAAAAGTAAATGCTGCAAAGGTTGATCTCTCAGCCCACAAATCCCGATGACTCGCCTTCTAAAACTATAGATTACCTGAGAAAAAGTAGGATTTGATGAGCTAACTAGCCCAGTAGGATTCAATCTTCTAATCAAAAGGACTATGATAACCAAAGAATAGACAAGTAACTTAACTATTAGCATTGCTGAATATCAAAGATGATTGGATGACAATGTCAATAGATAACAATTGTAGAACAGGAGTATTGAACAAGATTGCACGGCCAAGAATTTAGGATAACATTCACGTTCTGGTTTAAATACATATCCAACTCATGATAAAATAACATGATGACTAATAAAGCTTATATGATGCAATGCCAAACATCCACAGATCCTTTATCGTTCCGTACGACCACTAACGAATTTGGGTGCTCCTCCAGGGACTAGACCAGCCCCATTTGCACAGTCATATATCTCAAATGATTCCAAAGACCCCAAATTGTCATCATAATTCATTCTTGTAAAAGATTCAAGTGGGGGTACACTAGTAGTCAAGATCTCTTATAGAACAAAGGTTCAGGATTCGATGCCAAAATTTACAGAAGGTTGTAGACACGTAGGAATCAAATATACTTGAGGTGTTTAAAGACAATCTATAATGGAATATCAATAACATTTAATGATCTTTCTCAGAGATACAGTAGTTGGAATCCAGGAAATAAGGGAAATAACTAGTTCGGTTAATACCAAAGTGTCTCACCTTTGGTTAGACATGAAACAGATCAAGTTGAACACCTCAGACAGGTGTATGTCGACAGCCAGGAAGTGGCTGTCGACAACTACTGTCCTCCCAGAAGCAGTTTCTGGAACCTAAACACTGTTTGAACGACAGGCCATGCTCGGCTGTCCACAAGTGAAGGCCATCTATCGACATATGAAGGCTATCTATCGATAGCTACTGGTGGTTCTGCATTATCTGGGTTCTGGAAGCATGAACCCTATCGACAAGTGGGTTCTGGCTGTCAATAGGTGCAGTCTAAACTTCCAGAGAGGTTGTGCAACATATCAAAATATCCAAGTGTTCCTATGATTCTAAGCATGGTTAACAACACCTAATGGGTCTGCTTTACACTACTAAACACCACTCTAAAGAAAGGATTGAAGTGGAATAGAAGAAATACAAATTGTACATACGGATGGCAAGGAACATGGGAAAGGAGATCTACTAGATGAACAACTCTTCTAACACATATCCCTACATCTAACAGGGAATTTTCCACAAACACACTTAAACATGACATGATCTTTAGCTAAAACAAGCTTACAGTGGATAGAAAAACAATCATAAGGATGCTCTCAACATCTAAGCCAGGGTATAAACATGGTAACACTTTAATCTCAAGCTTTTAATCAAGGATAGGAGACAAGAAGGAGGAATAAAGAGAGAATCCTACTAGTACATAAGGCTACATCTAAAGACATGAGTGTCAATTTAGAAATATAAACTCAATGGAAAAGAAGTAACCAAGAGATCTTACTGAACCTCATGACAACGTGAGGTCAAAGTAGATGCTTCAACTCCGAGACTTTAAAAGAAGCAGAAGCAAGAGAAGAAGACAAGAAGAAAGAATCCTATTTGACTGGGGGTAAGGATGAAGGTCTTTCTTATCTTCCTAAAAAAGGAACCAGTTGTAGGAAGAATGAAACAGGAAGACTTGTTGTAGTAGCCACGGCAGGTGCAAAGGATGAAAAGTAGGAACAGCTACAGTTGAGCAGCTCGGCAGCTATGGCAAAGTAGCAGCAGCAGCTCCACAATGCAATGGCACAGCAGCAGCAGCAGCAAGACTGGGCAAACGGTGGAAAAACCCACACGATGGGTTCAGGGAAGGTTTATATAGCTTCCTAGGTTCCCATGAATGTTGGCACGTAGCCAAATGTGGAGCCGTAAGATTCCTTTTACCACCACCAAGCCACGTTAACCATGCATGTTTCCCATGGCTTACACGTATGGTAAAATGTGTAGGCAGCTTAACCCAGGCGAAGTGAGCCTTATATAGCCACAACTACATAAGCAACTATTTTAAAACAATGGTTACCGTAAATAAGAAATAATTCAGCTGGCCCAATCGTCCCTATTCTTTTTATACTCGAATGGTGTCTATTCAAGTTGAAATTTTAACCATAAGCTATAAGAAGGTTTTACAAATTATGGTGATTTTAGTTTAATTTTTAGAATTTATTTTTTAGCCAACAAAAATTACTCGAAAAATCATTGCGTCGGCTTAATCTTGAAATCTGCGCGTCAACAATTCTGGATATTTACATTTCTGATATCAGCACATTTTTCTGGAATTTATGGTCTCCTCGAATTTTAATTTCATTACAAAATTCTGGTGTCGCCCTATCAAGTGCGCACCTCTGAGTACGATACTGGAATAACATTTAGTACAAATTAATCTTAAATTAAGTTAATTACATTACATGATAGTAGTTATGTTTAACAATCATAATCTTTACATTTTTCTAATTTTCAAATAAATAAAATTTTTGGGGTGTTACAAGTCTCCCCTACTTTGAAAAGAGTTTGGTCCTCCAAACTCCATAACTAGTTTGGATGGATCACCAGGATTATGTTTTCAGCCTTTTAAATTTTATTTAGTCCAGATTAGTCTTATCAATCTTGTCATAATTATTTAATCATACGATGTGTACATCCACTATATATATTGTTGTCATGACACTGTCAGTTGATGGGAATCTGAATATTAATCAACATTTTTAGATCTTAAGAAGCCATGTTGTGATCATGGGTTCAATTAGATGCATCCTCTACTATGTTCTTTATTTCTGGCAGTAGTATATTAAGTATTGAGCAGATCCTTGTTAATAGCATATTATACTAAGGTCTCCCCCACCAGGAATAACCTTAATCCTTAGAGAGTTATATGAATACATATTCTCTTGGAAAGGGTAATAAAGCATGATGAGAATGATGAGTATTGAAAACATCATGATAGCAACAAGATTTTATTTATCACATAAAGTTTCTAGTATAGAACTCCATAATCAACCTTACAAAATTACATGGGTTGGCAAAACTTACTAAGCTTTGACATGCTATAACAACTAAACTCAAGCATCTCTCACTATACTCTAGTCCTACTGACTTATACATAAAAATTACTTCTAATAGCCTCAGTCAATTCTCCTTATGGCTTAAAGTCTTCCTGAACTCTTGTCTTTGTTCTGAGATGGTGTGGACATTTGGAGATCCGATGCTTTAGACTTCCGTACCTCAAACATGCTCCTTGTCTCCACCAATAGTTTTCTTTGACATGCCCCGGTTTGTGACAACACGCACAAGCTTCCTTAGGTTGTGCCTTAACATTCTCTTGCCCATTGGCCTTCTTGATCTTTTTGCTCTTCTTGTTCCTCTTTACCGTCTTATTGCCAGTTGTTTCTCTATTGTTGGAGGGAACTGTTCTCTTCCTTATAGATACTGTAACACTCACTGTTTCTTGGGGGTTTGTACTTCTAATATTTCCATGTAGTTCCATTTTCCCTTGATCACCGACTGGAACTACTTGCTCCAAGGACTGAGCAAGGTTGTTCATTGCATATTGAACCTTTTTCCAATGTGTTTCTTCTCCCATCGCGCTGGGCTGAGCAAAAAAATTTAAGTTTAGTTAATGAATCATGTAGTTTAAAACTCAGCTTTTCTAACAAATACTATTAGTACAACTATTACTTTGTGTATCTAGTTACTTGATTCATTAACCTCTGTAATTAAATGATGTCTTTTTCTTATAAGACTTTAAGATATGATATATGACTTAGGTTATGTCCCTGGTTTTGATGATGTTATAAGTCAGCAAAATATAATAAATATCTAACACAAGTCTTTTATATCATAAGAAAATTCATAAAGTCAAAAGGTCTTTTAAGTGCGTTGACCCTGATTACTTCATAGGCCGACACACAAGTAATACTGAGTGAGCTACTAAAGTTTAGTGATGCATATGAGTCGATTCTATTCAAAGGTTAGGTCGACACTACCAATATGTGAGGTTGACACTAAAATGCTACAAGATCAACACTACATGATGGATAGTTAGTCAAAACTGCAATCACTTGAATGAGGTCGACTCTAGAAGGCATGGAGTTGATTCTACTAAAACCTTTCCTACTGATCCAAGTCAGATTGTTTGTGTGCGTTGACCACACCATGCTACTGATTAGTTGAAGCAAAGCTTTGGAATTAACTCAACTCAGAAACAATTGATCCTTGTGTTACAGTTAGAAGAGTAATTTGATGAGCTCAAGCCTGAAGAGGATGCAATTGGGAGTTCAAGGAGTCATCTAACCAGAGCCAAACTCTAGTGTAGAGTGTTTGCATATTTCTGCATTTCTTCATAAATCTCCCTAGTTTGATATTTTTCTATTTCTTCTCTTCACCAATCTATTTGGTTGTCTACTTCAGTAGAAGCAAATAGATTAATCCTACACTGTGTGTGTAAGGTTTGTGAGATTTAAAACAATCTTGAAACTTTGAACCATCAATTGTGTGAGTGTTTCACACATTTGAGTTGTTAGGGTAGCCTCACTTGTTTAGTGAGGGGTGGATGTAGGTCTCCACACAGGAACCAAACCACCTTAAAATTTTGCTTACTTTGGTGGTTTGAAGTGCACCGACTACACTCTTTCATCTGATTTGATCATAGTCATGACCTCTTAAATTTTAATTGATCAATATCAATTCACCCATCTCTAGATATTCATTTCATACACAACACAATCTATATCCAACTTTACTTATCTAGCTTAACCTCAAGCTTTCTACCAATCCTCATAGGTCACTACAGGATGTTGAAGACTAATAACTCTAAAATATTTAGATCCTCAACCGATGCTCTGACTGATACATTCTGTTACGTCCTGACATTTAATATATCTATAAATTTTGGAACGTGAACAAATAAAAATCAAGAGTAAAATTGAACTATTCAAGCAGAAAATTGCTCGGGGGCTTCAATAAATAAAAATCATTAATTGACGTTCTACAAGTATTACATGATTCTCAATTTACAATTCAAAAGTGAATGTCGCAAAGGTTGATCTCTCAGCCCACAAATCTCGATGTCCCGTCTTCTAGAACTATAGATTATGTAATGTCCCGACGCAGAATATCTAAGCGATATTACAGTTAATTAAATAGTATCGAGCGAAAATAAATATCAAACCATTGCACAATTGGAATAAAACCAAATGAAATCCAACTTCATTAATAATTCATCAACTAACTATTTCCTCTACTAATCAGAGTTAAAACTAGGGCTCAGACTACTTTATTCAAACTCAAACTATTACAAACTGACGACTGATGACTAACTAAATAACTAATAAGCACTATTGTCGAACTGGTCACTCCTAAGCACCATCCTCATTCCCTTCCTCGTGAGTGTGGTAATCCCCATTAGACTCACCTGAAACACATGTAATAATAGCCTAGGATGAGCGATAATTGCCTAGTAGGACTTAATATCTCGTATGAACAAGTATGCTTTAAATGGTTAATATCTTAAAAGGTAGGATAACTAGAGAGAATAGTCATGCAGAGTAAAGTAACGATAACAAGAGAATAATATCACTTGCACATGAAAAATAACACAACAAGTATGGAAATGGATTGGCCGTGTAACGATATAGCACGTAGAGTTGCACAACGGTGCACTAGTAGCGATATCACTTCTATAGATAACACTTGTATTGATTGCACTGATTAATTGTCATAGATTAAATCTTGATAGTATAATGGCACTGGATGTATACCAACATCCTGATCATTTTAACTCCCATGGGAAAATGGCACTTTTGGGTGCTCCTCCCAGGATCAGATGGGGCCCTATTACACGGCATAAGTTATGTTCTTTATCTTAGACAATCATAAGGATGGCCAAATAGAGTACCAAATAGATAAGAGTAATAGACAAATAGACGAGAGTGTAGAGAGAAAGTGAACAGATGAGAGTATCAAGATAGTAGATGAGAACAGGGGTATATTTGTAAAACAACGTTAAACAGACGATAGTAACAGTTGCACAGCACTAGGTCAGTGCCGGCAATCAGGTAGAAGTCACATCCGCCCACTAGTCGTGCCATAACATAGACCAGAGGGTCCAGCGTGAACCCATAGTAAGAAGGAAACACACTAAGGCCATTTGGATCATGTCGATCCCTATGGGGGTAACGAATTTTAAGGTACAACCACTCGTCGGCAATGGACGGACGCCAAAGCCAAGGAGACTTACGGAGGCCTTGACAAGGAGTCCCTGGTCCTATTAGGAGTATTCCCAATGGAGAGATGGTCATGCCAAGAAAAGCGTGTAATGAAACGTTGTCCGTCTTGCCTCGAGTGCTCGAGGCAGAGGGACGCGTAATGATGTACAAATCACACGAATAAAATGGAACACAGTGTTATTTAAAATAATAGGGAATTTAAGTGAAACAATTACACTTAATTACCAGATAGATTATTGAGTAATTTAATAAGGTCAAATGGTAAATACTAATGTTAGTGTGTGCAAGTGTAAAGAAATCATGAGAGAATGTATGATCATGCATATGGCTTTTAATTAATGAATTTCATGTAATTAACACCAAACGTTAATAATCAGATCAATACTATTCATAATAGTGCATGATTAGGGTTAAACATGGGTTAAATAGTAAAACTAGTAGGGGAATATGAGCAATTCAAGGTTTCTAGCGACATTTTGAAATCGCGATGGGGTCCCCATCGCATTTCATGTTGTGACGGGCGGTCCGGCCACGTTCTGCTGAACCGGCCGGGCGGGTTTGAACCGAGAGAATCGTGACGGGTCAGTCCATCGTGTTCAAGACGCGACAGTCCTCCCTGTCGCGACCCCTTCTAAGATCGCGACGGTTTGTGCCGTCGCGATTTCAGAAGGCAGCCCAGCCCAGAAAGGGGAAAATAGCCCTTTTTGGGTTGGGTTCCTTCCTTCCATACATGCTATAGGTCTCTTCAAAAATCGATAGTAAATCGCACACAAGTCCAAAAATCATGAAACCAATTTAAATGAAACTAGACTTGTAGATGTATCAACGAGCATGAGGAATTAGAAAATAAGGAGTATTGGGCATGCTTTAATTAGGTTACATTTTGGTGACCTAAAACATGCATAGTCATGGAAAAAGATTTATTAGCAATGGATATAAGATGAAAATTAGGGAAAATAGATTCATTAGAACCCTAACATCATGCAGTATCTATGATAAAATTTTCGAGGCATGAGATCAAGTATAATTATGGTTTGAAAGCAAACATTTTGGTTCGGGCACATGGCAATGGCAGGGGTTTGAGCATTTAACACTCTCTCATGGAGCAATGAAAATTGGGGAAATCATGGGGCTTTCGAAGATAGATGTATGGGCTACCTATGCCGAAGTTATGTGATTTGTGCTTGAGATTGCCTACCTTTTTCTTGCTGTAAGAAAACCTAGGGTTTATGACGAAGAAGATGGTGTAATCCTCCTTGCCCCAGCCTTCTCCTCCTTGCTCCTTCGTCCTCAGCCTTTCTCTTCATCCTCCAAAGCTTCAGCAACGTTCTATGGGTTGGTAGGACAAATTGGGGAGTGTATTGACTACTATAAGAGTCCTAACTTCTAAAAACTCATTATTTGCATAAAACTCTTAATTTCTATATTTATCTCCATATTTCTCTCCTTTATCTACTTAATACAATTGGGGAGAGGCTTATTCGTGGGTAAGAGTTTGGGTAAGTCTAGGGCTCCTTTTAGGAATATATGGTTTAATTAATAATTATCTTAACCCTTTACTAATTATTTTTATTTTTATTTCGAATTTAAATTATTATCTCCCATCCCAGATGGGCTCTTCTCAATTGGGCCCACTCTATTATGTTTGGGACAATATAACCCTCTTTTATTTTCGCTTAATGGGTTTTTATTTAATTCTCTTATTTCAATTTAATCCCCCTTTTATCAAATTTAATTCTACTTATCACATTTATTTAATTACATTTTTCATTTTATTTAGGACTTAAAAATCAGAGTTACTACATCCTCCCCCTCTTAAAAAGAATTTGGTCTCCAAGTTCATATGATTGTAAGATGAATGACTTACTGAATAGTTCCGGGTAATTCCGTCGCATGGTTGCTTCGGGTTCCCACATGGCTTCTTCAACTTCGTGATTTCTCCAGAGTATCTTGACCACAGATATCGGTCGATTCTGAAGCTGTTGTATCTTCTTGTCCAAAATTCTCACTGGCTTCTCTTCATAGGTCATATCGTTATTTAGAATTATGTTGTCGTAGCTGATTTACATGTGATGGATCGTACACATAATTCCTTAGCATTGATACATGAAAGACATTGTGTACGGTGAAAACCTTGGGTGGTAATGCTAGACGATATGCACCTCGACTACTCTTTCTAGTACCTCAAATGGACCTATGAATCTCGGTCTTAACTTGCCTTTCATCCTAACCTTTGAAATCCTCTGGTCTGCATAGCTCTTCTGCCTGGACTGAGCTATTTTAATCATGTTCCTGATGATCTGTATATCTCTGCTGGTGTTCTGTACCATGTCTAGTCCCAGCCATAGTTGTTCACCTACTTCATTCCAGCAGACTGGTGATCTACACTTCTACCATACAAGGCTTCAAATGGTGCCATCTTGATACTGGCCTGGTAGCTGTTATTGTTGGCAAATTCTATAAGTGACAATTATTCATTCCAGTACCCTTCAAAATCTATAGTGCAGGCTCGTAGCATATCCTCCACGATCTGATTTGTTCTTTCCGTCTACCCATCTGTCTATGGGTGGAATGTTGTGCTAAAATTGAGTTTTGTGCCTAAAGTAGTCTGAAGTCCCTTCCAGAATCTAGAGGATAATCTGGGGTCACGATCTGAGAATATATACAGGACTCCATGTAATCTTACAATCTCCTTTACATATAGAGCAGCTAGCACATCAACACTCCATGTACTTTTGATTGCAAGAAAATGTGCGGACTTAGTCAATCAGTCCACAGTAACCCAGATAGCATCGAGTCCACCACGAGTTCGGGGTAAACCCATGATGAAATCCATGCCAATACTCTCCCACTTCCATTCAAGTATGTCCAGGGGTCTGAGTACACCCGCAGGACTTCAGTGCTCGGATTTTACGTGCTGACATGTGAGGCAGTGCACGGCATGCTCAGCCACCTCACGCTTCATGTTGGGCCACCAAAATGACCTTTTCATGTCTTGGTACATCTTGGTTGCGCCTGGGTGAATTGTGTACTTCGTCTTATGGGCTTCATCCATCAGCTTCCTTTTTAACTCTTCATTGTCAGGCACACATGTCCTACCCTAAAATAATAATCTCCCGTCCTCAGTGATGGAGAAATCGGTCTATCAGCCATGGTTTCTTTGACTCGGATTAGAAATGGATCATTAGCTTGTTGCTCCCTGATCTCGACAAACATGTCGGGTTGAGCTCTAAGGTTGGCTACAATCACCTGATCACTTCTCTGGTCAATGTTTAGATCTAAACTAGAGAATACTCAGTAATTGCATCTCGCCCATGACTAAACAGACAAGGACGCCACAGGCTTCCTGGTAAGTGCATCAGCTACTACATTACCTTTTCCTGGGTGGTATTGGATGTTGAAAGCAAAGTCCTTCAAATATTCCAACCATCTCCTTTGTCGCATATTGAGTTCCTTCTGGGAAATAGATACTTTAAACTCTTATAATCAGAATAGATAATGAATTGTGCTCCATAAAGATATGCCTCCATATCTTAAGTGCAAACACCCACAGCACTAGTTCTAGGTCATGGATAGGGTAATTGACGTCATGTGGCTTCAACTGTCTTGATGAATAGGCTATCACCTTCTCATTCTGCATTAACAGGCAACCTAGACCGATTCTAGAAGCATCAATGTAGACTGAGAATCCTTCTCCCTCGATTGGTAACGTGAGGACAATTGCAGAGATCAAGCATTGCTTCAGTGTCTAAAAGCTTTTCTCACATTCCTTGCTCCAGACATAGGGGTTCTCTTTTCACGTAAGGCGAGTAATAGGTAGAGCTATCTTGGAGAAGTATTTTATGAACCGCCTGTAGTAGCTATCCAGTCCAAGAAAGCTTCTAATCTCAGTAACATTGGTGGGTTTCTCCCAGTTTAGGACAGTTTCGACCTTGGAAGGATCCACCTCTATACCTTCCTTTGATATGACATGACCTAGAAATGACACCTCCTCGAGCCGGAATTCACACTTGCTCAATTTGGCGTAGAGTTTGTTGTTGCGCAAGATCTGCAGAGCGATCCTCAGATGCTCCTCATGCTCTTCCTTGGTCTTGGAATATATGAGAATATCATCAATAAACACCACGATGAATTTGTCGAGTAGGGCCGATAGATGCTATTCATCAGTTGCATAAAAGCTGCAGGAGCATTGGTTAGTCCAAAAGGCATGACTACAAATTCATAATGACTATACCTACTCCTGAAAGCCGTCTTGTAAATATCTGCATCCGTAATTCTCATCTGATGATATCCCGATCTAAGGTCAATCTTAGAGAAGTATTTAGCTCATGATTTTGATCAAACAACTCGTCGACACGAGGCAGAGGGTATTTATTCTTGATAGTGAGGTGATTCAACTGCCTGTAGTCGATGCATAATCGCATGGATCCATCCTTCTTCTTGACAAATAGAATAGGTGTTCCCAAGGAGAAGTACTTGGTCTAATAAAACTCTTTTCCAGAAATTCCATTAACGGCTCCTTTAATTTCTTTAATTCGGAAAGAGACATTCTATATGGCTGACGTGACACCGGTGCAGCTCCAGGTGTTAGATCAATTGAGAAGTTCACATCTCGTTCAAGTGAATGTCTGGCAGCTCATCGGGGAACACGTCGGGGTACTCTTGCACTATATGTTTCTGATATCTTAGATGCTTTCTTTTCCACTACTATGGCGGCAAGAAATGCCACACAGACCTTTCTTATCATGTTCTGTGCCTTAATAGCAGAGACAAGAGACAAGTGCCTCTTGTGTCTACATCCTATAAAGGTCAGCTTAGGGAACTCACTAAATGTAATCTTCCCTCTTCTACAATCTATAATAACCCCATAAGTGGACAGCCAATCGGCTCCCAATATGACATCGTAGCCCTCCATGGGCATACAGATCAGATCAGCTCTAAGATTTAGTTCATCAATCTTCATAGCAGCTAATGGAAAATATTTGTTTAGTTAGGCTTTCTCGCCCATGGGGTGTAACAGGTAATTCAGTTCCCATAGACACAAGTTTAACATTTAATGTGTCAGTAAATACTTGTGATATGAATGAATGTGTTGCGCCGGTATCAAATAAATAAATGCTGACTGTGAAAAGGCTGGTAAAGTACCTTCCACAACTCCCCTTCTTCAATGCTCTCCAATTCCTATAAGGCTTGCAGTCTGCCTGGTTTCTTCTATCTCATAGGACGCTTCTCATTTTCTTTAGCAGGGGGCAATCAGGAATACGATGCTCTCGACTCCCGCAGCGTAGGCATGCGCCTACCTTCCTCTAGCATTCCTTGGCAGTGTGACCCAGCTTGTCACAGTGCTTGCATCTAGGCTTGTTGGGTGCAATGGGGGTGAAGACCTTGGGCTTTCGCTCTTGGCTTGGCCCGTCGGTAATGCTTAACGGCCTCGTCTTGCCGTTAGTGGGCTTGCTTGTCGATCCTGATGTTTGTTCCTTCTTGACCATTCTACCCTTGATGCGATCAGTCAGATCGGTCGCATTCTCAAGTAGTTGGGCCTTCTTGACCATTTCTGGATAGGTCTGGATATCCAGAGGTGCCAGTTGGGTGATATAAGACGATTAAGAAAGTGCTTCGCCTTCATTCTCTCAGTGCCTACAAGGTGATTGACATATTGTGCCACCTGGGAGAACTGAGCTTCATACTCAGTGACGGTAAGGTTCCTCTATTTTAATGCAGCAAATTTAGAGGCCTTCCTCTCTTGAACTCTTTCAGAAAAATACTTGGAGTTAAAGTGCTCCTTGAATTCGTTCCAGGTGAACTGTGCATCTACCTGGTTGCTTCAACGGACTCCCCACGCACGGTCGTCCCTTTCTAATTGAAATGTTGCAAGTAATAGTTTGTCCCCATCCACGCATTGCATGACACAGAAGATGCGTTCTATCTCCTTCAGCTAGTTTTCTGCCTCGTCGGGATCAGTGGTCCCACTGAAATGACGTGGGTTCAAATTGCAGAAATTCCTGTGTAAATCTCCGGCTCCTCGGTTTCCACCGGCTCTAGCAGCCTAAAGTAGTGCTTGAGTGAGCTGCTGAATAGTTTGTTGCATATCACGGAGTTGTGCACGCTCCGCTGCCATTGTTATGGCTTATGTTCCTTTAAAAGAGAGTTTTTTATTGTAAGACAGTGAGGTCGCACTAAGTTTGTGCGTGTGTGAGTTTTCTTTTTTAACTTATTACCCATGGTTTTAACCCATCCCTCACATAGGTATGGAATTAGACTCTAAGTCAAGGCAGGTTAAACCTAGATCATCCTATACTTAAGAATAACCTAGGCTCTGATACCACAAAACTGTAATGCCCCGACGTGGAATATCAGAGTTATATTATAGTTAATAAATAGTATCGTGTGAGAAATAAATATCGAACCATTGCACAATTGGAATAAAACCAAATGAAATCCAACTTCATTAATAATTCATCAACTAACTATTACATCCACTAATCAGAGCCAAAACTAGGGCCTAGAGCACTTTATTAAAACTCAAACTATTACAACTGACGAACTGACGACTAACTAAATAATAATAAGCACTGGTTGTCGGAACTGGTCACTCCTAAGCATCTCCTCATTCCCTTCCTCGTGAGTGTGGTAATCCACATCAGACTCACCTGAAACACATGAAATAATAGTGCTGGATGAGTGTATCGCGCCAGTAGGATTTAATATCCCGTATGAACAAACATGCTTAAATGATTAACGTCTTAAAAGGCAGAATAACTAGAGAGAATAGTCATGCAGAGTAAAGTAACAATAATAGAGAATAATAGCACTTGCACATGGAAAATAGTACAACAAGTATGGAAACGGATTGGTCATGTAACGATATAGCACGTAGAGTTGCACAACGATGCACTAGTAGCGATAGCACTTGTATTGATTGCACTGATTGATTGTCATAGATATAATCTTGATAGTATAATGGCACTGGATGTATGCCAACATCCTGATCATTTTAACTCCCATGGGCAAATGGCACTTCTCGGGTGCTCCTCCCAAGACCTGATCGGGCCCTATTGCACGGCATAAGTTATGTTCTTTATCTTAGACAATCATATGGACGGCCAAATAGAGTACCAAGATAGATGAGAGTAATAGACGAGAGTGTACAGAGAAAGTGAACAGATGAGAGTATCAGATAGTATATGAGAATAGGGACATATTCATAAAACAACGTTAAACATTCGAAAGTAACAGTTGCACAGCACTAGGTCGGTGCCGACAGTCAGGTAGAAGTCACATCCACCCACTATCTATGCCATGACACAGACCAGAGGGTCCGGCGTGAACCCAAGGTAAGAAGGACACACTAAGGCCGTTTGGATCATGCGGATCCCTATGGGGGTAACAGGTTTTAAGGGTACAACCAGCTCGTCAGTAATGGACGTACGCCAAAGGAGACTTACGGAGGCCTTGACAAGGAGTCCCTGGTCCTATTAGGAGTATTCCCAACGGAGAGGTGGTCCATGCCAAGAAAGGCGTGTAACGAAACGTAGTCTGTCTTGCCTCGAGTGCTCGAAGGCAGAGGGACGCGATAACGATGTACAAATCACGCGAATAAAACAGAGACAAGTGTTATTTAAAATAATAGGGAATTTAAGTGAAACAATTACACTTAATTACCAGATAGATTATTTTGTAATTTAATAAGGTCAAATGGCAAATGTTAATATTTAGTGTGTGCAAGTGTAAAAAAATCATGAGAGCATGTATGATCGTGCATATGGCTTTTAATTAATGAATTTCATGTAATTAATACCAAACTTTAATAATAAGATCAATAATGTTCATACAGTGCATGATTAGGGTTTAATATGGGTTAAATATATAACTAGTGGGGGAGTATGAGCAATTCAGAGTTTCTGGCGACATTTTGAAATCGCGACGGGGGTCCCCGTCGTGTTTCATGTCGCGACGGGTAGTCCGGCCGCGTTCTGCTGAATTGGCCGGGTGGGTTTGAACTGGAGAGAATCGTGACGGATTGGGCCATCGCATTTAAGATGCGACGGTCCACCCTATCGCGACCCCTTCTGAGATCACGACAGGTCATGTCGTCGCAATTTCAGAAGGCAGCACGAGCCCAGAAAGGGGAAAATAGCCTTTTTTGGGTTGGGTTCCTTCCTTCCATACATGGTATAGGTCTCTTCAAAAATCAATAGTAAATCACACACAAGTCTAAAAATCATGAAACTAATTTTAAACGAAACTAGACTTGTAGATATATCAAGAGACGAGGAATTAGAAAGTAAACGAGTATTGGGCATGCTTAATTAGGTTACATTTCAGTGACCTAAAACATGCATAGTCATGGAAAATGATTTAATTAGCAACGGATACATGATGAAAATTGAGGGAAATAGATTCATTAGAACCCTAACATCATGCAGTATCTTTGATAAAATTTTCGAGGCATGAGATCAAGTATACATATCGTTTAAAAGCAAACATGTTGGTTCAGGAACATGGTAATAACAGGAGTTTGAGCATTTATTACTCTCTCATGGAGCAATGAAAATTGAGGAAATCATGGGGCTTTCGAAGATAGATGTATAAGCTACCTATGGCCAAAGTTATGTGATTTGTGCTTAAGAGATTGCCTACTTTTCTTTTTTTTTAATGTAGCCGTACCAAAAGAGGTAGGTACGGGCGACCTCACAGTGTGAGAGGGCCACTACCTTCCCCAGGCGGCTAGGGGTTAGATTTTATATATGAAAAGAGAGGAGGACAAAAGAGGCCTACGGCCTAATAGAAGGAGTCCCCACCTTATCATGGTGGTAGAGCTCCTTGATAATAGCGGGCAGGGCGCCCCAAGAGTCCCAGCTGACCAGTGAAGGACATGATAAGGCGAAGTTTGCAAGGCTATCTGCAACTTTGTTGGCTTCACGGGGAGTGTGTGTGATTTCGGCCTGTAGTTTTTGCATCTTGACGGTGATGTTCTGTAAGATGCATGCAAGGTCCCAATGGTGAGTCTGCTGATCAGTCACAATCTGCAGGAGGTTATGGGAGTTCGTCTCGATGATCACCTCAGAAAAACCGTTTATGCAACACATGGAGATGCCATCCCTCAGAGCTAAGGCCTCCCCAGCTAAGCTGGAGTTTAACCCATAGTAGGCGTGGGCAAAGGCACAGCACATGTTGCCCTCTTGGTCGCGAACAATACCACCACCTCTAGCTTCACCCGATGTCGACTTGAATGCACCATCCACGTTTAGTTTTAGCCTTCCGGGAAGGTGAGTGAGCCACCGAATAACTGATGGGATTCTGGTATGAAGTTTGCCTTTCACAGTGCCCACTTGACCAAGTGCAGGTATCCAGTCTTGAGGAATTTTCTGAAACTTATAGGCTATGCAGATTACCCTGACGAAGAGCAAGCTTCTATTGATGATATGTTTGGCCGACATCGCTTGGTCTTGGTATTTAGCTTTGTTACGACTGTACCAGGTTTCCCAAATAACAGCCATGAACATGCATCGGATGAGGCGGGCAGCAGCAGCATCAGTTCCTCGGTGTGCTAAGAAAGTGGTCAGACTGTCTGCAATAACTGTCATATTGGAATTACTGAAGTGCAAGAGGTGAGACAGATCAGACCATATCTGGGTGCAATATTACTTTTGAAAAACAGGTGGAGGGCGGTCTCCTCTTGAGGATTTGAACAGCAGTGGCATTTAGAGGCAAGAGGGACACCCTGATCTTTCACAGTCCCATCAACGGGAACAGCATTGAGAATGAGACGCCAAACCAGGACAGACCATTTGAGGGGGATATATGGGGACCAGAGGACAGCCCACTGATGGTCAGCTTCAGCAGTGAGGGTGGACCTGACAGATTCGGTGGAGAAATGTCCATTCTGAGTAGGGCGCCAGATCCAGGTATCATGGGTGTTGTTGTTGGTCAAGAATTTGGTAAACAGGTTCATGGGGCAATGCCGGAAGGCCATCTGAAGCTGGTTGCTCATGGGATCTCTGAACGCCTGATGGATGGTGCAATTTTTGTTGACCATTGTGGTCCAGATGTCTTCAGGTAAATACTCCTTCAGCGGAGTGTTACCAGTCCAAATATCATACCAGAATTGAGCTTTGGAACCGCTGTCCATAACAATTATTCTGTGGTTTTTGTGGATGATATCAGCTACACACTGCCATAACCTCCTGTCTGCAGCCACCATAAAAGGAAAATGGGCTTCAGAGTAGTGGCAATTAAAAAGGTGTATGCCCCTAAAGAACTTAGCCCAAAGAGAATTAGTCGTCAAGGCTCTCCATAGCAGCTTGGTACGTAGTGCAATTTGCATGTGATGCAGGTTCATGACTCCCAGCCCTCCACACTCCTTAGGCTGAGCAATGGTGTTCCAATTTTTCCAATGCTTTTTAGGGGATCCCTCATAAGAACCCCAGAAGAAGTTGGCGAGGATTCTATGGAAAACTTCTAACAACAGTTGAAGGTATTGGCATTGCATTCATGGTGTAGATGGGCATGGCTGACAGGACATGTTGGATCAAGATTAGTCTTCCCCCGGTAGATAACAGATCCTTCTTCCAACCTTGTAGCTTGGTGACAGTCTTCGCAATAATATTCACAAAATGGGCAGGTTTTTGGCGGCCATAATAAATAGACACACCTAGGTATTTGACTGGAAGCATGGCTCTGACAAAACCGGTGGTCTTGCAGATTTTCTGAACCAGGTCGTCTTTTGCATGGGCAGGCACATAGAATGAACTTTTGTGTTTGTTTATCAGCTAACCGGAAGCTTCTTCATAATTTTTTAGGAAGGCCATGAGCCTACGCAGGTGTCTCATAGCTGCATTGGTGAAGATGAGGGTGTCGTCTGCGAAGAGGAGATGAGAAATTGTCGTGCATCTAGCATTGGTTTGGTACCAACCACCATTGCTATTCTGGAAGAGATTTCAAAGACCCCTGTTGAGAGCTTCTTCCGCGAGAATAAAAAGAGCTGGGGCCACGGGGTCCCCTTGTCGAACCCCCGGGAAGACTTGAAAAAGCCATGCATTTTTCCGTTAAGAAGAACAGAGAACCAGTGGTTCGATGTTAGACATGTTTTGAAGTGAGAAACCGAACCTGCGAAGGATAGCATAAAGGAAGTTCCATTCAAGCCTGTCATAGGCCTTAGCCATATCAAGTTTGATGATTATATTACCCCCTCTACAAGGCCTTCCAAGGTGTTGGAGCATATCTTTGGTTAGCAGGATGTTTTCAGCGATGCTTCGCCTTTGGTGAAAGCCCCTTATTCCTCAGAGATCAGAAGTGGAAGAAGCGTGCCCAACCTGTCAGAGATAATCCGGGAGATAATCTTGTAAAGAAAATTGGATAGGCTGATAGGTCTGAAATCCGAGCAGACTTTTGGATTCTCAACTTTAGGGATCAAAGTGATGAGGCTGATGTGAGGGCGGTTGGTAGCTGATGGCCACAAAAGAAAGACTGGATGGCAGCAGTGACATCAGTGTTGATGAAGTCCGAACAAGTATGGAAGAAATGTCCGAAGAAACCGTTAGGTCCCGGGGCACTGTCGGGGTCCATACTAAAGACAACCAACTTGATTACTTCTGGGGTGGGCACATTACACAGCATAGTGTTGTCTTTTTCAGTTAGCAGATGAGGTATGTGTTCAAGGATTCCCGGTTGGATCTGATGTGTGGTAGAATTGAAAGCCTTGGAGAAGTGGTCCACAAACATTTCTGCAATCTCATCTTCACCATTGACAGTCGAACCATCCTCCCTGTGGAGTCTAGAGATCTGGGAATGCTTTCTCTGAGTGAGGGCATAGGCATGGAAAATTTTAGTGTTATTGTCCCCGTCCTTCAACCATTTCAGCCAGGATTTTGACGCCATAATCTCTCCTCCTACAGAAGAATTTGTTCCAGATTGGCCTTGGCCAAGGTGAAAGCCGTGTGGTTGGGTTGAGAGCTGTCCTCCTCATAAGCCTTTTGAACAGTGCCAAGCTTAGCCTCAGCTTCTTGCATGTTGAGGGAGACGTTGCCAAAAATTTCTCTGTTCCATTCCTATAGAAACTCTTCATGTATTTCAGTTTTTGGACAATGTTGAGCATAGGACTATTGGAGGTGGGGGCCATTCTCTAGGCCTTAGTAGAATCCTCCTTGAAGTTATCATGAACACACCACATATGCTGAAAGGTAAACCTTGATGGACCTTGTTTGGTGTTGGCAGTGCTGGATATGAGAAGTGGGCAATGGTCACTGCAAGCTTTATCCAAGTGTTGAACTTGGACGGCGGGGCAGGAGATGGCCCACTCGGCATTGAAGAAGAGGCAGTCAATTCTGGTCCATATGCTATTGTGTTGCTGGCCATTGAACAAGTGTATTTGCTACCACTGAATCTGGCATCCTCGATCCCTGCAGCAGACACGCACGCCTGGAAATCCATGACAGACTTAGATAGACTTCTCTTACCTCCTTTCTTTTCATTAGGTGCCAGGTACGCATTGAAATCCCCCCCCCCCAACAGCCACGTGGCCTTGCAAGTAGCAGAAAAGTCAATCATGTAGTCCCACAACTATCTCCTCTCATTCACAATGCAGCTGGCATGAACAACCGTAAAAAATAAGTTATTGCAGAAATCAGATGACACTGAGACAGTGATAAACAGGTCACTGTAATCAGTCTTCAAAATGCTAATGTTGTCCTCCCAAAAAATCCATATACGGGCCTTCTCATTCAAGTTAGCAACAACATGGGGCATGTGGAGTTTATTTCTGTAATTATCAATACAAGAAGATTTTTTCTTAGGTTCTATGATAGCAAGAATGGACAGGTTGTACGGACGTTTCAAAATCTTGAGCCTCCTGATGGACTGGGCATTACCTATGCCCCTAATGTTCCAGATTAGGATCTTTGGATTCATTTTTCTTGGGGCTAGATGTGTTTCCAAGTGAACCACCACGGGTTCGGACACCTTCTTCCCTTCCTTGTTGCTGTGTTTTGTGTTTCCCAGCAAAAGCCACGTGGAGATCATTGAGGTCGTCATCCTCAGGTGGAGTTAGACCGGGGGCAGCTCTGACATTATGTATGCTAGGGAGGGATATTATAATACCTTTGTTGCATGGTGGTTGTGCTATCTGTCTTCCTTCATCTTTTGAGCATTCCTTGCCTTTCTGTTTTTTCAGGGGGTCTAGCTGATTCTGAGATTCCTTCCAGTGGGGGCTATTGGATCAGTAGTTTTTCCTTGTTGGCTGGCGGGGTCTTCATTAGTGTGTCGGTTGTGCTTGTGACTTGGGAGGGAGTTCTCCTGCTGTAGGTTACAAGGTAGAGGAGGTTGTGCCCTGGGTGCCCAGATTCCTTGTCCTCCGGAGAGCTGTCGCCACCTTTGGTGCTGTGCGCTGGCACTGGCATTCCATCAAACACCATATGTGCTATGTTGGTTGTGCTAGCAGTGAGTTTTTTGTTTTTTACGGGGGCAGCATTAATTGACAAGGGTGGATATTTGACTGCTCACTTGAGTGGGTATTCCATTTACAAGCTAGTTTGATTCATGCCATGGGTTTCTTAACCAAAAAGTTACCCATTTTCACTTTGACAACTTACCCCACTAACCACCACTACCAAGGGTAGGTTACCCACTTTTTATTTTTTTAGTCAACTTAGAACTTGACTCAAATTATTTTTTGTGTAATTAAAAAGTAAGATAATTTTTAAAGATATGTAATAAATAATATTTTACAATTAAATGAATATTTTTATTAAATTTTTCAAAAAAAAAAAGTTACCCACGCGGGTAACTCTGCCCTACCTCCTGAGGTGGGGCAGAGTAAACCAGGTTACCCCTGGGTAGACACACCCCCCCCCCCTCCCCAAAGTGATTTTTGCACTTTAGCCAGGGGTACCCCCCTGTCAAACTGGCCTAGTGTTCCCCTCACTATTTGCCTCATCTTGACCACTGTCATAAATGTCTTGGGCTAGCTCCTGGTCATTAATGCTCAGCGCGGTGGTGGGCGTCATTCTCATGTAATTGCGTGGTCTCACTGGTCTCTTTTGCTGGAGTAAGAGACGTTTCCGGCCTATTCCCAACCTTGACCGGCCTCCAGGTGGTAGCTTTGGGGGCAGCTGGTGGCTAGATATTATTATCCTGTGCACCTTTGACCATTGTCTCCTTGTTTCCTGAAGCAACTTGGCGGCAGGTTCTGGTAGTGTGTCCGAGTTTTGAGCATCTAGTACAGAACATGGGGAGGGGGGGGGTAAACAATAGGCTGCCAGGTTCCTCCTGCTCCAACTCGAACCCAGACCCGGTCTGGGAGCTTTTTGGAAACATCCATCTGAACGCAAACCATCGCAGCATCTGCCTTTATCATCCTGGAAGTGTTAGGATCAACCTGCAGGACAGGGCCAATGCTCCCTGTGATGGACCTAATCATAGGTTCACAATAGAAATTTGCAGGGAGACCAGGGAGCTACACCCAAACTGGAACCAGAGCGGAATCTTTCATAGGAGAGAAGTCCATGGTCCATTTGGCAAATTTAAATAGTCTTCCATTAACAAAAACAGTGTCCTTCAGCAATACCTTGTAGTAGTCCTCCTCATTTCTGAATCTGATGATGAGATGTCTTCCATCCAAGGCACTGATAAGGAAATCTTCTTGAAGCTTAAGCCGCTGGGTCAGGTGACTCCGGAAATCCTGGAAAGGTGGCCAACCCTGTGGATTTTTGGCGATGACAGCTAGGTCCAGGGCTTTGCACGATAGCTGCACCTCCTCAGCTGTGAAGAAGACGGCTGGTTCTCCAGCATCTGTGGTGGCTGGAGGGTATACTGGGACAGGAACTGATGGTGGTTGTATCGACCTAAGGAGGACCTACGCGAACGTGGGAGTTGTGCCAGCAGCAGCACCCCACGTACTCGAGGTGGCCGGAGCTGCAAGCTTGGCGCCTGGACTAGAGGGAGAATTTGCCTACCTTTTCTTGCTATTAAGAAAACCTAAGGTTTATGACAAAGAAGATGGTGTAATCCACCTTGCTCTAAGCCTTCTCCTCCTTGCTCCTTCGTCCTCAGCCCTTCTCTTCATCCTCCAAAGCTCCAGCAACGTTCTATGGGTTGGTAGGGATGAATTGGGGGGTGTATTGACTGGCTATAAGAGTCCTAACTTCTAAAAACTCCTTTCCATAAAACTCCGAATTTCTATATTTATCTCCCTATTTCTCCCCTTTATCTACCTAATAGCATTGGGGAGAGACTTAATTTCGTGAATAAGGATTTGGGTAAGTCTAGGGCTCCTTTTTAGGATATATATAGGTTAATTATAATTATCTTAACTCTTTACTAATTATTACTTTTTTTATTACGAATTTAACTTAATTATCTCCCATCCCCATATGGGCGCTTCTCAATTGGGCCCACTCTATTATGTTTGGACCACTAATATAACCCATCTTTTATTTTAGCTTAATGGGCTCTGATTTAATTCTCTTTATTTCAATTTAATCCCCCTTTTATCTAATTTAATTATATTTATCAAATTTATTTAATTACAATTTTCATTTTATTTAGGATTTGAAAATCAGAGATGCTACAGATTACCTAAGAAAAAGTAGGATTTGATTAGCTAATTAGTCCAGTAGGATTCAATCTTCTAATCAAACGGACTATGATAACTAAAGAATAGACAAGAAACTTAACTGTTAGCACTGCTGAATATCAAAGATGATTGGATGACCTTGGCAATAGATAACAATTGTAGAACAGGAGTACTGAACAAGATTGCACGGTCAAGAATTCAGGACAACAATTCACGTTCTGGTTCAAATACATATCCAACTCATGATAAAATAACATGATGACTAATCAAGCTTGTATGATGCAATGCCAAACATCCATAGATCCTTTAGCGTTCCGTACGGCCACTAAATGAATTCGGGTGCTCCTCCCGGGACTAGACCAGCCCCATTTGCACAGGCATATATCTCAAAGGAGTCCAAAGACCCACAATTGTCATCATAATTCATTCTTGTAAAAGATTCAAGTGGGGGTACACAAGTACTCAAGATCTCTTATAGAACAAAGGTTCAGGATTCGATGCCAACACAACAAGAAAAAGCGGCATTTTCGACGGACATAATCTGTTGGAAATCCGTCAGAAACAACAGCTGCCGATAACTTTCCGAAGAACGACCGTCGAAAAAGGTCCGTTGGAAAATTCTTGTCAAAAATTACCGACGGACGAAAAAACTGTCGGTAATCTGTTGAAACTTCCGACGGAATATTCCGTCGAAAAATTCGTCGAAAAATTCCGACCAAAGTGGCCGGCAAACGTTGTCGGAAAATTGGTCGGTATATTCCGACATAAAATCTGTCAGAAGTCTGTCAGAAATTCCATCGGTATACTCCGTCGGATAGTTCTATCAGAAATAATCCGTCGGAAGTTCCGACGGTTTTGCCGACGGATTTTTCGTCGGAAATTTCCGAATATAACATCCGTTGGAAAATCCGTCGGAAATAATCAACTTATTTTAAAAAAAAATGCTGAAATTAACAATGATAAATTACAAAACTGCTAAACTATTCATACATTCCACAATAATAAGTACTAAAAATCAAACATAAAATCATCACACACAAGAAATATAAAATCATACACAATTATAAGAGCTAAAAATCAAGAAAGGTCTGCTGGATCGTCCGTTGTCCCCGCCTCACGATCGTCGGGTGTCGGAGGATCCTATATTAAATAAAATTATGAGAACATAAATAAAAATAATATATAAATATTATTTTCATAAATTTAAAATTAAAACACGTGATTAATCACTAAGTTTATTAGATAATATTTTTGATCATTTACAATTAGGTTTTTTTTTAGATTAGTGATTTGAACGCCAAACACAAATTGGGAATCCGATTAGTATTCTGTTAGTTCCCACATGTCATTTCACTTTCACCCACCCCGGTCATGTCGAAGTGAACGGCACGCCGATCGGATCCCTATTTTTGATTTTGGAGGCCCAGGTTGCTTGTTTTGATCCTTTACACTTAGGTTTTTTTTTAGATTAGTGATTTGAGCGCCGAACCCAAACCGGGAATCCGAGGAGGATTCCGTCAGTTCCCACACGTCACTTTCACCCACCCGGTTGTCGGAGTGAACGACACACCGATCGGATCCCTATTTGTGATTTTGACCCCCGGGTTGCGTGTTTTGATATTTTACACTTGAGTTTTTTTTATATTAGTGGTTTGAGTGCCGAACCCAAATCGGGAATCAATGAAGATTTCGTTAGTTCCCACACGTCACTTTCACCCACCCGATCGTGTCGGAGTGAACGGCACGCCGATCGGATCCCAATTTATTATTTTGTACCCTTGGGTTGCGTGTTATGTTCCTTTACACTGGTTTTTTTTAGATTAGTGATTTGAGTGCCGAACCCAAACTGGAAATCTGATTAGGATTCCGCTAGTTCCCACACGTCACTTTCACCCACCCGGTTGTGTAGGAGTGAACGGCATGCTGATCGATCCCTATTTGTGATTTTGGACCCCCAGTTTGCATGTTTTGATCCTTTACAGGTTTTTTTTTAGATTACTGATTTGAGTGCCGAACACAAACCAAGAATCCGATAAGGATTCCGTTAGTTCCCACATGTCACTTTTACCACACTCGTCATGTCGAAGTGACAACCCTTCGATCGGATCCCTATTTGTGATTTTGGACCCCTAGGTTGCGTGTTTTGATCCTTTACACTTGAGTTTTTTTTTGATTAGTGATTTGAGTGTTGAACCCAAACCGGGAATCCAATTAGGATTCCTCCAGTTCCACATGTCACTTTCACCCACCCAATCGTGTCGGAGCGAACGACACACCGATCGGATCCCTATTTGTGATTTTGGACCCCCGGGTTGCGTGTTTTTATCCTTTACAATGGTTTTTTTTAGATAGTGATTTGAGTGCAACCCAAACGGGAATCCGATTAGCATTCGTTAGTTCCCACATGTCACTTTCCCCCCCGATCGTGTCGGAGCGAACACACGCCGATCGGATCCCTGTTTGTGATTTTGAACTCTCGAGTTGCTGTTTTTGATCCTTTACACGGTTTTTTTTTAGATTTATGATTGAGTGCCGAACCAAACTTGTATCCGATTATGATTCTGCCATTCCCACACGTCACTTTCACCCTCCTGGTTCTTTCGGAGCGAATGTACGCCGATTCGGATCCCTATTTGTGATTTTGGACCCCCGGGTTTCTGTTCTGATCCTTTACCCTTTTAGTATTTTTTAGATTATGGTTTGAGGGCCCACCCAACCGGAGTCGATGAGATTCCCTCAGTTCCACAACTTCACTTTCACCCACCGGTTGTGCGGAGCGCCGGCCGCCGATCGATCCCTATTTGTGATTTTGGACCCCTGGGTTGTGTGGTTTTGATCATTTACACGGTTTTTTTAGATTATCATTTGATTGCGAACCCAAACCGGGAATCCGATTATAGATTCCGTCAGTCCCCACAACGTCACTTCACCAACCCGGTCGTGTAGAGTGATGTTTGGCGGAACACCTCGGCCGAAGCCCGTTAACCGATAAACTTACTTGATTTGAGATCTGCTCTCGCGAACGTGGGCCGAAGCCTCGCAGGGATACCAAACCACAGTCATGTAAACACAAACGAACACATCATTTTTCATATAAATATTTCACAAGTTACATCGCTATATTTCCACAGCACTGAAAGAAAGTACAAGAGACTAGGTGTGTTGCCCGGTTGGCTAACCCAGAGGGGGGGTGAATGGGTCTTTAAATAAAATTTATCTGATAAAACCTGAACTCAAACAAACATAAAAAGTTCTTGGAAGGGATTAGTAATGGTTAGTAAAAGCAACAATCACACGATAAAGACAATCTCACAACACACAGATTTATCCTGGTTCGGATCTCCTCTCCTTAGGAGTCCTACGTCCAGTCCCTGAGCAACCCTCAGGATTTCACTAACTAGGGTACAGTCCCCCTATGGACAAAAACAACCATCCAGCTCAGCTGGTCTTCCTTCACTCCTGAAGGGAACACAACACCCTGGTACCACCAGGTCTTCCTTCACTTCCGAAGGAAAAACACCACCCTGGACACCACCAGGTCTTCCTTCACACACGAAGGGAAGAACACAAGAAAATCTTGAAGGAAATGACTAGCCCCTAGATCAAGCTTTTACAAAACTCAATCTGAAGCTACAAGCACTGAGAGTCAAAGATCTACACAAGGTGGACTCTCTCAGAACTAATCTAGCTCTTCCTTGATTTTTCTTCTCACAGCACGAGAAGCTAGGAGCCAAGATCGAAAGGAGAGAATTTCTGGCTCTAGTGATCTTCTGAAGACTTGAAAGTGGCAGAGTTCTAGACTCTCTTGAATGTCAATAATGCTTCCTTCATCAATAATGTCGTCTTCGGAACTTCGTCTTGTATTTATATCTCCAATTTGAATGAGGACGAAGAGATGACCGTTGTCTCACAGCTTTAGTGAACGTTAGACTGAAGGATTTGTGGAAGCTTCCTGTCGACAGTCTTTTGTTCTTTGGAGCACGCAAAGTGATGAGATCTTCTGAGTTGGCTTGTAGTTCTATCTGTGTCAGATGTTGTAGGATAGTATATCCTTAAGGTTCTGCAAGGTTGAGCTTTAATGGTAGACAGCTATACTATCTCCAGATGTCAATCAACGTTAGAGCAGATAGACACAAATATGGTAGTGACAGTTTATCGTTCTAGAAGATGCATGCAGAGGATACACGAGAATGGAAGATATGTTCTGTATCCGTGCAGAGATACGTTCAGTCTTTATTAAATGCATGGCAGTCAAACAGACGTGATGCGACTTTGACTATTCAACGTAGCTTAAATCAAGGAAAACATTTAATTAATGGAAACATGACTTATGCAGTCGTTATGAAAGTCTGATAGAATCGTTATGATCAAGTTGCTGTAGACTCATAAGAAGTCGTTATGATAACTTATGAAATCGTTACCACAACCAAGTCGTTCTATAACAGATGATATAAGAAATCGTTATGAAACATGGCAAGTCGTTCTGATTCTGAACAAATCGATATGAAACACTTATCAGATCGTTATGAGATGCAAGTCGTTGTAGCTTTCTAAAGAAATCGTTACGATGACTTACAGAATCGTTATGACGAGCAAGTCGTTATAACTCTCTAAAGAAATCGTTACGATGACTTACAGAATCGTTATGACGAGCAAGTCGTTATAACTCTCTAAAGAAATCGTTACGATGACTTACAGAATTGTTATGACGAGCAAGTCGTTATAACTCTCTAAAGAAATCGTTACGATGACTTACAGAATCGTTATGACGAGCAAGTCGTTATAACTTCTGAAGAGTCGTTACGATACTTACAGAGTCGTTATAATGAGCAAGTCGTTATAACTTCTGAAGGAGTCGTTACGATAACTTACAGAGTCGTTATAATGAGCAAGTCGTTATAACTTCTGAAGAGTCGTTACGATAACTTACAGAGTCGTTATAATATCGACTTGTTTGACACAGCAGGTTATTCATCTTACAAGTAAGGTATCGTTGAACTTGAGAGGAGATCGTTATAGCTAATGAAGGAATCGTTATGGCTCTTCTGAGAAATGATGTATGTAAGTATTTACCACAAATGCTTGACTTTCTTTGTGCTTAAGGCTAAATAAACAGGGTTAGAAAACTTTTGACAGGTTTTGTTTATCACCAAAATAAGCATGTAATTAATTTAAAAGTATATGGGGATGGACTGTTCATCAATCTCCCCCTTTTGGTGATGACAAAACTATGATCATCATTTGAGTAGAACTTAACAGTAAAGAGGAATTAAAGTACTTAAATCATGATTCAAGAATGTGTCGGACACATGTAGGTTAAACATTCTCCCCCTTTTTGTCATTAAGCAAAAAGCAATAAGAAGAGACAAAGAATAAGGACAATGAGGAGAAAGAGCACATTCATTCATTAAGGTTGAGGAGGTACAGGCAAATAAAAAGCAGGAGAGAGAAGGGAGGCATAATGAGAAATAGCTTCCCAGGCCTGCTCTTCCTGACGCTTGAAGAATTGCCTAAAGGCACCACTCTCAATGGAGAAGGTTGGTCCCATGGTGGGAGCCATCTTGGATAGATAGATGCTGCGCTGCTTGGTAAGAAACAGGTCATACTCATCGGGATCCATGGAGGAGCAGAGGATGAGTGTTTTACCAAAACTTGCACAGGCAAGAAATTGATCCATGGTGACAGGGTAGAATATCTGTTTCTCCTTGAGTTCCTGGCGAAGAGCTAAAAACACCTTGTACCTTTCAGCCCAAACTTTGTAGGGATCAAGGACCAGATGGATTGAGTTCATATCCAAGAAGGTGGCAGGAGAGACAGGAGCTTTTCCTTCCCTGGCCTGAGCAGCATTCAGATGAGTAAGCTGTTGTGCTGACAGGGAGTAAAGCTTGGACCAATCGGAGGCATTCAGCCTTTCACATTCTGAGAGGAGAGGGGCAAGAACATCAGATTTGACAAACCCTCTATGATATTCCCGGAAGAGAAATCTAGGAAAACCACTTGAAGGCCTTTCTGAATCTTGATTCTGCCCATGACTCTAGCAAAGCGCTCAAAAATGATTGAGCCAATTGAAGATTCCATGACCAAGAAATGAATCTGAGGCAGGAAAATTTCTTCAGGTAAATGAAGAGTTGCAAAATCTACTCTGATTTCCTCAGACTGCTCAGAGTGGGTAAGGACCTTGATGGCTCTCTTGAACTGGCTAAGCTGAACTTCAGGCAATCTATTGAGATACCTGTAGTTGTTGAACATTTGGAAATGCCTGACCAGCTTGATGAGCTTCTGAATAGCAGGGGCCCAGGTGTTCTGGTGGTGAAACTGGAACCACTCAGAAAGGGTCAAGGAGTGATCCCTGGGAGGAAACCTTGCTGCCTTAGCCTGAAGAAAGCGATTGTACAAATCTTTATGAGATTTAGCCCATTGCTCCTCAGTTTTGGAGTGGGCTGAGGAGAAGATTTTGGATTTTTCGGCTTTAGACAGAGGAGTATAGGGAAGAATGACATCTAAATGGTCAGAGAGGTTAAGAAAGGAAGATTGTGAAGAGTGGCAAAACAACCTTTTGAAGGTATTCTTTGTACAGTGAGGTATGCTTGTGGTGACTGTAAGAGAAAACCACAAAGGAGGGTAAAGAGGAGAGGTGGAGGAAGAAAGCTTCCGTTTCTTGGAGACAGTACTGGAAGAGTCTGTCTTGGAAGGTGGTCTCCTACCTTTAGCACAGACCTAAGGATAACCTCTTCAAACTCATCCTTAATTTTATCAAGAAAGGGAGAGTCGATTTGGACATCTGTAGGAATAATAGTGATAAAGGGGGAGGAGCAGGGGGGTTTAGAAAGCATCAGAATTGAGAGATCCTACTTCTGGAAGTGAAGATGTACCAGAAGAGGATGAGGCTCCAGCTGAGGATGCTGGAGGGGCCTCAAATTCTTGAGCAGAAGAAAGATGAGAAGTAGAAGAAACAGGAGAGGATGTGATGGGATGGGAAAAGGTGTGGGAGAGGAAATGGGCCTGGATCTAGGCTTTTTGAAGGGAGGTGGAGCAGGTGGAGCTGTGGAGTTAGAGGGTGGAGAAGGAGGAATGGGAGTGTTGGTAGAAGTGGGAGCAATGGGTGGAGGATCTGAAACCACTTCTTCAGGCAAGGAGGCAAAGGATCCAACACTGCCGGCCCTGGTGGCCCTGATTCCAATACAACTGGCCCTTGGCCCTGAGTCTTCAGCTGGCCCTGATGGGTTTTCGGCCTCTGCTGCTACTGGGCTTCATTTGCTGGGGCTGCTGCTTGCTGACTGCCCGGAGGGCTCAGGTACACTTGAGTGAGGCTCCTGAGCTGCTGGAGGAGCAGGAGCTTGAGCTCCAACTGCCTGAAGGATGTCAGAGAGCATTTCTTCATGGTCCCCATTTCCTGATGGAACCATGTCATGGCAGAGCGAATCTGAACCAATTCCTTGCGGGCTGAGGCTTGGCTTAGAAAGATGGAATTCACATCAGACTGAAGTGAACAAAGCAGCTCACCCTGAACATCCAACCTCTCAATCACAGGTTTTAAATTGATGACAATCTTTTGCTTGACCTGTCTTTCAAATGGTGCATCAGCTAAAAGGGGTATTTAGGAGCTATATCTTTCTCTTTGCCCTTTGTAGCTGGAGGAGGTGGATCATTATCCTCATCAGAACTTGATGAACTAGCTGTCTCCCCTTCTCTGGCATCCAATTTTCAGACTCTCTCTGGTCTTCCTCCTGATCTCTGGTGGCTGGAGGTGCAACATCTGGTGTCTCTTGGGATTGCTCCCCCTCAAGTGGAGCATCTTCTGCAACGGCACCAGTCTCCCCCTGACCGAGAGCATCCATTTCCATCGAATTATCCTGAGGATTTTGCTGCTCCTCTTCCACTGGACCTTCTTCAAAGATGTGGCCTGATGCCACAGACTCCTCCATAACAGGCAAGATGTCTTCTGGGAGAATGTCCTCAATTCTCCTTTCAGCATGAAGCACAACTGGATCTGCTGCTGCTGGCCTGTCTTCTTCTGCCCTTACTGCTGTTGCTGCCTCTGATTGATTTCTGGCCATAGATGGCCCTTCCTGCTCTGTTTCTACAAGGACTGGAACAGAACCTGATTCCAGTGGCAATTCGGGCATCACAGAATCTGCCTCCAACTGGGATTGAGCAACTGAAGGCTCACCAATGAGTCCTTCACCTTCTGCAACTGAGGCCTTGAACCAGACCCCATTGACTACTGAAAAACCGCTCTTCTTTAAATTTCTGGACCTGATAGCTTGGCCCATCTTCTCCACAACTGCCCCTGAGACATCTACACCGAAGTGTCTGAAGATTCTGGTGAGTAAATGGCATAGGGCAGGGACACATTCAACTTGCTTTTAGTGTCCCAAATCTGCTCCCTGGCAAATTTCATTCTCTCTATCATCACTGCGCGCCATATTGATTTCCTCATTTTAATGGCCCAGTACATCAGGTCGGAGTCAGCCTTAGTGCAAGAGGAGAAGGTTGCACTTCGGGGACCAAAATCTGACAAACAATAAAGTGAAGGAGGCGGTTGAAGGCACTTAACTGATTGATATCTAGCTTGCCATCCCTCATCTTGAACCCTGGCCCAACAATCCCCAAACCCTTTTCTTGGGTTTCTACTGAATGAATTCCACTGAAACCGGATGTGCTTACTCCAAATAGCATCCTAAGCAATTCCTGGTCGATTCTGATTAGGGTGCCCTTGACTGAAGAAACGAGGGCCCCATCTTCTTCTGTTCTTAAGCACACAAAGAACGCCTTTACCAGGTCCGGATAACTTACCTCTGAGCAAGTGGTAAGCCCTTTCCACTTCATCTGGTTGATCTTCTCAATGATGCTGCTCATTCCATTCTTCTGCAGATCTGAAACATCTACTTCCTTGTGACCACAGAGCTTTGTCTTCACAAAGGTGAAACGCTCCTCCTGCGCTGGGGTGAGGTATTCGGCGCTGTAGCCACCCACACTGCCGGCAATAGCTGGTGCGGCCATGGATTCAGGTAGGAGAAGGTTTGAAGGGTTGAAGAGAAGGGTGACGAGAAGACCCTCAAACGATTTCGCGGGAAGGAGATGGAAGCTTCAAATTTGCAGAGGATAGAGGCAAGAGTCGCTAGGGCATCGGCTCATGCGTCGGGACGAAAGAGGGGAAAAGGTGAATGAGGAAGAGGAATCGTTAACGCATCGATTTAAAGAATATAAATGCTCCAAAAGGTGAGGCGTCAGAAAACGACAAGCGAGGTTGACCGCCTTGAAGGACTATGACTTATCGGACGGAACGCTTAAACTGAGACTTTTGAATTGATTTTGCCACAAAAGGAGAGAGAGAACCTTCTTAAATTCTGAGAATTTTTATACCAGCTTTAAATGAAGATCTTTTCACAAAATACACATGCCTAACTCCCTTCTAAGAGATGTAAATCTCTCTTCAGGTAAGGCCTTTGTGAAAATATCTGCTAGCTGATTGTTTGTATCAATAAACGATATTTCAATATTGCCATTTGCTACATGATCACGAATAAAATGGTATCTGACCTCAATATGTTTGGTCCTGGAGTGCTGAATTGGATTTTTGGTGAGGTTGATAGCGCTGGTGTGTCACATAGCAGAGGAATTTTCTTGACTTTGAGTCCAAAATCCTCAAGTTGTTGCTTTATCCATAAGAGTTGTGTACAGCAACTTCCAGCAGCTACGTACTCGGCTTCAGCTGTAGATAGTGCTACTGAATTTTGTTTCCTTGAGGACCATGAGATTAAACACCCTGCAAGAAATTGACAGCATCCACTGGTGCTTTTTCTATCTACCTTGCATCCAGCATAATCAGCATCAGAATATCCTACTAATTTTACATCACAGGAGTTTGGATACCATAGTCCTAGATCATGAGTCCTGGCTAAGTATCTGAAAATTCTTTTGACAGAAATTAAATGTGATTCTCTAGGGTCGGCTTGATATCTAGCACACATCATGCACACTAAATATAATCAGGTCTACTTGCGGTTAGATAAAGTAATGAACCTATCATACCTCTGTAGATCTTTTGATCTACCTTCTTACCATCCTTGTCACTGTCCATCCTAGTTGATGTACTCATTGGTGTTGACAGTGGCTTGGTGTTTTCAAATCCAAATTTCTTAGCAGTTCTCTGGTGTACTTTGCTTGACAGATGTGAGTTCCTTCCTTTCCTTGTTTGATTTGAAGTCCAAGGAAGTAGTTAAGCTCTCCCATCATACTCATCTCAAATTCTCCCTGCATTAGCTTTTCAAAATACTTGCACAGGGATTCATCAGTAGATCCAAAGATGATGTCATCCACGTAAATTTGAACCAACAGTATATTTTTGGCTTTTGTTTTTATAAAAAGAGTGCTATCTACTTGACCTCTACTGAAACCATGTTTTAGGAGAAAAGAACTAAGTCTTTCATACCAGGCTCTAGGTGCTTGTTTTAAACCATATAAAGCCTTATGCAATTTAAAAACATGATTCGGAAAGTCTGTATCATCAAAACCCGCGGTTGTTCCACATAAACTTCTTCTTTTATAAAACCGTTTAGAAAGCAGATTTAACATCCATTTGAAATAACTTTAAATCTAATGCAGAAGCATAAGCAAGTAAAATTCTAATAGCCTCAAGTCTAGCCACTGGTGCATAGGTTTCATCAAAATCTATGCCTTCCTCTTGACAATAGCCTTGAGCCACCAGTCTGGCCTTGTTTCTTAGAATTACACCAGATTCATCCAATTTGTTTCTGAACACCCATTTAGTGCCGATCACAGGATGGTCTGATGGTCTAGGAACAAGTGACCATACTTGGTTTCTCTTGAATTGATTTAATTCATCTTGCATTGCTATTATCCAAGATTCATCAGTTAAGGCTTCATCGACTGTCTTAGGCTCTAATTGAGATACAAAAGCAAGGTAATCACAGGGAATCAAGTTACCTCTTGTTCTTACCCCTACCGATGGATCACCAATGATGTTTTCAGGTGGGTGATCTTTCTTGTATCTCCATTCCTTTGGAAGAGTTTCATGAGAAATTTCTTCTTGTTGCATTTCTTCCAGAGGCGGATCATCCTTATCTTCAAGTGATGTGTCTTTCAGTTTATTGGACAGTTCATCTGCATCATCATTATCACTTTCTACTTCCTTTCTCAAGGAGGGATTAGTTTCATCAAAATAATGTGTACAGACTGTTCAATCAATAAGGTACGTTTATTAAACACTCTATAGCCTTTGGGTTTAGAGGTGTACCCCATGAAGATGCCTTCATCTGATTTGGCATCCAACTTACCAATATCCCTTTTTCCGTTGTTGTGAATAAAGCAAGGACATCCAAAGGTTCTGAAATGGCTGATCTTTGGCTTCTTCCCTTTAAACAGCTCATATGCAGTCTTCTTCAGGATTGGCCTGATCATGACTCTGTTGACAATGTAGCTGGCTGTGTTGACTGCTTCTGCCCAGAAATATCTTGGTAACTCATATTCACAAAGCATAGTTCTTGCCATATCCAAGAGAGTTCGGTTCTTCCGTTCGGCTATGCCATTTTGTTGTGGTGTCCTTGGTGCTGAGAAATTGTGCTGAATTCCTTGATCATCACAGAATCTAGCAAACTTTTCATTTTGGAACTCACCACCATGATCAGATCGAATGGATTCTATACTGAACTTCTGATCTTTCTGGACTTTCTTGCTGAAGCTAACAAAATTATCAAAAGTATCATTTTTGTGTTCTAAGAATGATACCCATGTGAATCTTGAGTAGTCATCTACTAAACAAATCCGAAATTCTTTCCTCCAAGACTGGTAGTTCTCATTGGCCCAAATAGATCCATATGTAGGAGCTCTAAGGGTTTTGAGGTGGTCACCACCGTCTTTGACTTGAAGGAACTCTTTGTGTGCTTTCCCTTAGCACAAGGTCTGCAGACACTTTCTAATTTACTATTGATTTTCGGTAGACCTTCCACAAGATTCCTCTTTCTGAGCTTGCTCAAGCCATCCAAGCTGCAGTGGCCTAGCCTTCTGTGCCACAGATCAGTTGATTTGTCTTTGCTGGCTGCCAGACACACATTTTGCTCTTTGAGTTCTTCAAGGTAGAGCACGTACAGATTCTTCTCTCTATTTGCTTCAAAGATGACTGCACCATCCTTTAGTATGCTGCATTTTGACTCTTGAAATTTGATTTGATGTCCTCTATCACACAGCTGACTGATACTTATGAGGTTGTGCTTTAAACCTTTGACTAACAGCACATCTTCTATGACTGTTTTTCCTTTGCTGTTTACTGAACCACTGCCAACTACAGTTCCTTTTCCATTATCTCCATAAGTGACTGTTCCTTCTTCATCTTGGAGATGGGAGAAAAGCTTCAGGTTTCCTGTCATGTGCCTTGAGCATCCACTATCCAAATACCATTTGGATGCTCGAGGATTAACCTGAAATAAAGACATCAAGATTTAGGTACCCAAGTTCTTTTGGGTCCTGATGGGTCAGTATCATTACTTTTACTTTTTATTATCCACTTCTTATGTCTTGTTGGACAGGTGGATTTTAAATGTCCTAGCTTGTTACAGTGACTACACATGATGTTATTGTTACTCTTTCTATGTACTTAAAATTCGCTTTATATGCTACATCTTGTTCTGGAGTGAATTTAGGAGTTGGATATTTTTCAGGATAGATCATTTCTTCTTCATTAACTGGAGGTATGTATCCTAAACCTCGTTTGTTCTTACCAGATCGTCTAGCACCCTTTAGTAATAAGGAGTTCTTCCCATTTGTAAACTTTTCTAAGGTGCTTGCAAGTGTATTGTTTTCTTCATTTAATTCTTTTACCGTTTTCTTAAATCATCTGAGCTTTCCTGTTTTTCTAATTTAATGATTTGATTGTTCTTGTCTTTTAAGTTTTCACATAATAGTTCATTTCTCTCTTAAGCTCCATTATCTGTCTTTCTAGTTCTTCATTTTCAGATTTTAAATCTGAGTTGGTATTTTCGAGACAGGTGATATTTTTCTTGCTAAGCTTAAGTAATTTGGACACTTCTTTATACTTATCGTAAAGTTCATTAAAGGCACTTTCCAAATTATCGGAATCTGAATCATTACAGGAATCAAAAGAGGAATCAGAGGTTACCTTATCCCCGGTATTTACCATAAGAGCTAAGTTGGCTTCTTCTTCTTCACTGCTGGAGCTTGACTCACTGTCTGAGTCGCTGCTGTTTTCCCATGCAGCTGCCATGGCTTTCTTTTTGTATCTTCTGAACTTCTTGGAGCTGTCCTTCTTTTTGTGATCATTTTTCTTTAGCATTGGACAGTCTGCCTTGATATGTCCAGGCTTCTTGCATTCATAGCAAAGTGGCTCATTTCTCTTCTGATCTTTTCCGTCTGATTTCTTGAGATCTTTGTTTTTCTTGAAGTACCTCCTACCAGACTGAAACTTCTTCTTCTTGGCCAAGATTCTCTGCAATCTTCTTGACAGCATGGCTTCTTCATCATCACTATTTTTGCTATCTTCACTGTTATCCAAGGATTCTTCAGATGAGTCCCCATTAGCTTTAAGCGCATTGGACTGCTTCTTTCTACTGGAGGATTCTCCTAATCTTTCCATATTTATTTCATGGGCCATGAGAGACCCGATGAGTTTTTCTACTGACATTCTCTTAAGGTCATTAGCTTCTTCGATAGCTGTGACCTTTGCCGTCCATGAAGATGGCAAGGATCTGAGAATCTTCCTTACCATATCTGCAATCTCATATGACTTTCCTAGACTGGCTAGACCATTAGTGATGTCAGTAAATCGACTAAACATTTGAGTAATAGACTCACCTGATTGCATTTGAAATCTTTCATACTGAGTGACAAGAATGTCGATTCTTGTCTCCTTTACTTTGTCTGTACCTTCATACGTAATCCTTAGCTTTTCCCACATTTCCATGGAGGATTTGCAAGCTGAGACTCTGTTGAACTCCTTCTTGCTTAGAGCACAACATAGAATGCTCTTAGCTTTACAGTTCAAGGATTTTCTTTCTATCTTCATCTGTCCATTGTGCTTTCTCATTTGTGACGACCAGATCACCTTCTTCCACTATCGACCAGATTTGATAGTCGTGGCCTTGTAGAAAGTATTCCATCCTGGTCTTCCAATACGTATAATCTTCACCGTCGAACAAAGGAGGTCTGTTGACAGACTGACCTTCGAAGTGACCTTGGGCTGCCATGGATCTTTACTCTTCAGATCGTTGGATCTTGTTCTTTGTCGAAGAGACTCGCTCTGATACCACTTGTTGCCCGGTTGGCTAACCCAGAGGGGGGGTGAATGGGTCTTTAAATAAAATTTATCTGATAAAACCTGAACTCAAACAAACATAAAAAGTTCTTGGAAGGGATTAGTAATGGTTAGTAAAAGCAACAATCACACGATAAAGACAATCTCACAACACACAGATTTATCCTGGTTCGGATCTCCTCTCCTTAGGAGTCCTACGTCCAGTCCCTGAGCAACCCTCAGGATTTCACTAACTAGGGTACAGTCCCCCTATGGACAAAAACAACCATCCAGCTCAGCTGGTCTTCCTTCACTCCTGAAGGGACACAACACCCTGGTACCACCAGGTCTTCCTTCACTTCCGAAGGGAAAAACACCACCCTGGACACCACCAGGTCTTCCTTCACACACGAAGGGAAGAACACAAGAAAATCTTGAAGGAAATGACTAGCCCCTAGATCAAGCTTTTACAAAACTCAATCTGAAGCTACAAGCACTGAGAGTCAAAGATCTACACAATGTGGACTCTCTCAGAACTAATCTAGCTCTTCCTTGATTTTTCTTCTCACAGCACGAGAAGCTAGGAGCCAAGATCGAAAGGAGAGAATTTCTGGCTCTAGTGATCTTCTGAAGACTTGAAAGTGGCAGAGTTCTAGACTCTCTTAAATGACAATAAAGCTTCCTTCATCAATAATATCGTCTTCGAACTTCGTCTTGTATTTATATCTCCAATTTGAATGAGGACGAAGAGATGACCGTTGTCTCACAGCTTTAGTGAACGTTAGACTGAAGGATTTGTGAAGCTTCCTGTCGACAGTCTTTTGTTCTTTGGAGCACGCAAAGTGATGAGATCTTCTGAGTTGGCTTGTAGTTCTTCTGTGTCAGATGTTGTAGGATAGTATATCCTTAAGGTTCTGCAAGGTTGAGCTTTAATGGTAGACAGCTATACTATCTCCAGATGTCAATCAACGTTAGAGCAGATAGACACAAATATGGTAGTGACAGTTTATCGTTCTAGAAGATGCATGCAGAGGATACACGAGAATGGAAGATATGTTCTGTATCCGTGCAGAGATACGTTCAGTCTTTATTAAATGCATGGCAGTCAAACAGACGTGATGCGACTTTGACTATTCAACGTAGCTTAAATCAAGGAAAACATTTAATTAATGGAAACATGACTTATGCAGTCGTTATGAAAGTCTGATAGAATCGTTATGATCAAGTTGCTGTAGACTCATAAGAAGTCGTTATGATAACTTATGAAATCGTTACCACAACCAAGTCGTTCTATAACAGAATATAAGAATCGTTATGAAACATGGCAAGTCGTTCTGATTCTGAACAAATCGATATGAAACACTTATCAGATCGTTATGAGATGCAAGTCGTTGTAGCTTTCTAAAGAAATCGTTACGATGACTTACAGAATCGTTATGACGAGCAAGTCGTTATAACTCTCTAAAGAATCGTTACGATGACTTACAGAATCGTTATGACGAGCAAGTCGTTATAACTCTCTAAAGAAATCGTTACGATGACTTACAGAATCGTTATGACGAGCAAGTCGTTATAACTCTCTAAAGAAATCGTTACGATGACTTACAGAATCGTTATGACGAGCAAGTCGTTATAACTTCTGAAGGAGTCGTTACGATAACTTACAGAGTCGTTATAATGAGCAAGTCGTTATAACTTCTGAAGGAGTCGTTACGATAACTTACAGAGTCGTTATAATGAGCAAGTCGTTATAACTTCTGAAGGAGTCGTTACGATAACTTACAGAGTCGTTATAATATCGACTTGTTTGACACAGCAGGTTATTCAATCTTACAAGTAAATCGTTGAACTTGAGAGAGATCGTTATAGCTAATGAAGGAATCGTTATGGCTCTTCTGAGAAATGATGTATGTAAGTATTTACCACAAATGCTTGACTTTCTTTGTGCTTAAGGCTAAAATAAAACAGGGTTAGAAAACTTTTGACAGGTTTTGTTTATCACCAAAATAAGCATGTAATTAATTTAAAAGTATATGGGGATGGACTGTTCATCATGGGGCATACCCCAGGTACAACTAAAGAAGTAAACAACTAACTACACTACACTGCTAGAGCTGCTACTACACAGCTGGAGGTACCGACCCTGCACCGCTACGACGCGTCTCCGAACTGGACGACGGTCGAGAAACTCCTCCTCGCTGTCACCTGTGGGGTAGGGGTAGCCTCGCTCGTCACTGGCTCAGTAGGAAACTCCCCCAACATCGAGCAAACCAAAACCACTGTAAAGTACTCACCGTCTGCCGACTACAAAAACACTGTAATAATTAAATGGAAACCAGTACAAGCGTACGCAAAAGTAGAGACCGCCAACACGAGTCACGTGAACTGGTTCGCGACACCAGAGACTGACTCGGATAAGCTAACACAGGTCTACCTCTCAGTCTCGCAGCCACGGACGAAAGGTCCAGCTGCCGCTCCACGTGAAAAGGTCAAGCAACTGTGGAGACCAACTAACACCACCACCTGCGGACCACACAGTCGTAGGCCCATGCCTGGCACCTCCAGAGACCCTGGCCTGGGCTCGCTAGAGTGAGGCACTGGAAAGGACTAGCTGGGGACCAGTGTCGACTACTGGTGTCCGTACCCCCAACTACGAGCGCACTACAAGTGACTAAAGACAAACACAAGTGTCACTGTCCCATTGTCGTTTTCCCTCAGCCGGACGTACAACTCAAACACAGGAGTGAGGGTGTCCAGGTCAGACGACACAGACCTCAACGGTACAACACAAGTACCGGGACAAAGCCCCGAGCTAACAACCTGGCTCACAAAGAACCTGGGACACCTAACTGAAGAGGTAACTACGGTAGGCATCGTACTACTTGCCACGTACATAAAACCACGTGCACGCCACACACAAACAACATGAAACATCACATAAACCTCAGGTAACAACGGTCCACTACACGTGAACCCAACTATACTCGCGTGAACAACACGTAGCCTCGAAAGTGAGTAACTAACTGTGTACCCCGTACGCTAAAACAGAAACCATGTGCACTCAGTGCACCACAGGTGCCAACGCACCACTCATTATCGATAAAGATCATAATCAGCCATTTCTACTTATAGACATGTTGGCGGCAACATCGACTGCCGCTTATGGGAAGTAGACGGCAAGGGATATGGCCGTCTGTATCCCGGCTGATGAACTTGGCGACAATCGATGTTGACGCCAAGATCTTCAGCCTCTGCTCCTGCAGAAACCCTAAATCGATTCTACAGGGTTTACAACCATCAAAATAACAGGAAACATAAGGAAACTCTTTCCCAAGTCAAGCATGCATCATTTTAAGATTAGAACTACATGATTAACCATCAAATTCCGTCAAACCACTCTTAAACCCGCATGAAGAACCTTTACCCAAAAACTCGATTAACAGGCTTTTACATGTTTCCTATGCATGTTTTAACGATTTAGAACTCTAATGGGATCGTCCCCTACCTCTGAACACGCTTAAAAACACCTAAAGATCCTGGTTCACGCCGAGCCCTCCGCGAGCTCCGATGAAGATTACACCTCGCTCCGACATTTGCTTGTATGATTCATCACCGCCTCACGCTCCACAATCCCCCCACCAATCTCCCATGACTGATGGAAGCTTTGGAATGTTGGGGCGTGAAATTAGGGCAAGGGAGAGAGAGACAAGGTGAAAACCTGCCCTCGGGTGACCCTATACCTGCTGGTTGCACAGGTTGGCGTCAACCCTAGTGTCGCTTAGGAACCGCCAGCATTAAACGTCCACAAAGACTACCGTTAAGTTCATAACTTAACGTCACCTTAGCTGGTCGTTAACCTAGTAAACGACCACCTCTGGCCGTCAACCTGCAACCAACAGCAGCCGGTACTATTATATTTTAGGTCCCAAACCTGCACACTCCACAACCTGCACCACACTAGCCTCACAACGGCCACTACAACCACAACACACACGATCCAAAAGGATCCGAAAATGCGCGACGTTACAGAACGGCACGCCGATCGGATCCCTATTTGTGATTTTGACCCCCGAATTGCGTGTTCTGATCCTTTACACTTGAGTTTTTTTTAGATTAGTGGTTTGAGAGCTGAACCAAAACCGGGAATTCGATTAGCATTCCGTCAGTTCCCACACGTCACTTTCACCCACCCAGTCGTCTCGGAGTGAACGACACACCGATCGGATCCCAATTTGTGATTTTGGACCCCCGGGTTGCATGTTTTGATCTTCTACACTTGAGTTTTTTTTTATATTAGTGGTTTGAGTGCCGAACCCAACCGGGATCTGATGAGGATTTTGTCAGTTCTCACACGTCACTTTCACCCACCCAGTCGTGTCGGAGCAAACGACACGCCGATCAGATCCTATTTGTGATTTTGGACCCTCGGGTTGCGTGTTTTGATCTATTACACGGGGGTTTTTTTAGATTAGTGATTTGAGTGCCGAACCCAAACCGGGAATCCGATTAGGATTCCGCTAGTTCCCATACGTCACTTTCACCCACCCGGTCGTGTGGGAGTGAACGGCATGCCGATAGGATCCCTATTTGTGATTTTGGACCCCCGGGTTGTGTGTTTTGATCCTTTACACTTGTTTTTTTTTAGATTAGTGATTTGAGTGCTGAACCCAACCGGGAATCCAATTAGGATTCCGTCAGTTCCCACACGTCACTTTTACCCACCCGTCGTGTCGGAGCAAACAACACGCCAATCGGATCGCTATTTGTGATTTTGGATCCCCAGGTTGCGTGTTTTGATCCTTTACACTTGGGTTTTTTTAGATTAGTGATTTGAGTGCCAAACCCAAACTGGGAATCCGATTAGGATTCCTCCAGTTCCCACATGTCACTTTCACCCACCCGATCATGTCGGAGTGAACGGCACACCGATCGGATCCCTATTTGTGGTTTTGGACCCCCGGTTGTGTGCTTTTATCCTTTACACGAGTTTTTTTTAGATTAGTGATTTGAGTGCCGAACCCAAACTGGGAATCTGATTACGATTCTGCAAGTTCTCATATGTCACTTTCACCCACTTGGTCGTGTCGGAGCGAACGGCACGCCGATCGGAACCCTATTTGTGATTTTGGACCCTCGGGTTGCGTGTTCTGATCCTTTACACTTGAGTTTTTTTTAGATTAGTGGTTTGAGCGCCCAACCCAAACCGGGAGTCCGATGAGGATTCCGTCAGTTCCCACACGTCACTTTCACCCACCTGGTTGTGTCGGATCGAACGGCACGCCGATCGGATCCCTATTTGTGATTTTGGTCCCTTGGGTTGCGTGTTTTGATCATTTACACTTGATTTTTTTTAGATAAGTAATTTCATTGCTGAACCCAAATCGGGAATCCGATTCGGATTCCGTCAGTTCCCACATGTCACTTTCACCCATCTGGTCGTGTCGGAGTGAACGACACGTCGATCGGATCCCTATTTGTGATTTTGGACCCCCGAGTTGCGTGTTCTGATCCATTACACTTGATTTTTTTTTAGATTAGTGGTTTGAGTGCCAACCCAAATCGGGAATCCGATGAGGATCTTGTCAGTTCCCACAGTCACTTTCACCCCCCGGTCGTGTCAGAGCGAACGACATGCCGATCAGATCCCTATTTGTGATTTTGGACCCCCGGGTTGCGTGTTCTGATCTTTTACACTTGAGTTTTTTTCAGGTTAGTGGTTTGAGCGCCGAACCCAAACCGGGAATCCGATTAGCATTCTGTCAGTTCCCACACGTCACTTTTACCCACCTGATCGTGTAAGAGTAAACGGCACACCGATCGGATCCCTATTTGTTATTGGAGCCCCGGGTTGCGTGTTTTGATCTTTTACACAAGTTTTTTTTTATATTAGTGGTTTGAGTGCCAAACGAAAACCAGGAATCTAATGAGGATTTCGTCAGTTCTCATACGACACTTTCACCCACCCGGTCGTGTCGGAGCAAACGGCACGCTGATCGGATCCCTATTTGTGTTTGGACCCCCGGGTTGCGTGTTTTGATCTTTTACAAGGATTTTTTTAGATTAGTGATTTAAGTGCCGACCCCAACCGAGAATCCGATTAGGATTCCGCTAGTTCCCACACGTCACTTTCACCCACTCAGTCGGTGGGAGTGAACGACATGCCGATTGGATTCCTATTTGTGATTTTAGACCCCCGAGTTAGTTATGTGTTTGATCCTTTACACTTGAGTTTTTTTTAGATTAGTGATTTGAGTGTCGAACCTAAACCGGGAATCCAATTAGGATTCTGTCAGTTCCCACACGTCACTTTACCACCCGGTCGTGTCGAAGCGAACAACACGCCGATCGGATCCCTATTTGTGATTTTGGATCGCCAGGTTGCGTGTTTTGATCCTTTACAGGGTTTTTTTTAGATTAGTGACTTGAGTGCCGAACCCAAACCGCGAATCCAATTAGGATTCCTCCAGTTCCCACATGTCACTTTCACCCACCGATCATGTCGGATGTGAACGGCACACTGATCGGATCCCTATTTGTGATTTTGGACCCCCGGGTTGCGTGTTTTTATCCTTTACACTTGGGTTTTTTTTAGATTAGTGATTTGAGTGCCGAACCCAACTGGGAATCCGATTAGGATTCCGTCAGTTCCCACACATCACTTTCACCCACCCGGTCGTGTCGGAGCGAACGGCACACCGATCGGATCTTTATTTGTGATTTTGGACCCCCGGGTTGCGTGTTCTGATCCTTTACACTTGAGTTTTTTTAGATTAATGGTTTGAGCGCCCAACCCAAACTGGGAATCCGATGAGGATTCCGTCAGTTCCCACACGTCACTTTCACCCACCCAGTTGTGTTGGAGTGAACGACACGCCGATCGGATGCCTATTTGTGATTTGGGACTATTGGGTTGCGTGTTTTGATCCTTTACACTTGAGTTTTTTTTTTAGATTAGTAATTTGATTATCGAACCCAACCGGGAATCCGATTAGGATTCCGTCAGTTCCCATATGTCACTTTCACCCACCCGGTCGTGTCGGAGTGAACGACATGCCGATCAGATCCTTATTTGTGATTTTGGACCCTCGAGTTGCATGTTCTGATCATTTACACTTGAGTTTCTTATAGATTAGTGGTTTGAGCGCCCAACCCAAACCGGGAATCCGAAGGGATTCCGTTAGTTCCCACACATCACTTTCACCGACCCGGTCATGTCGGAGCGAACGGCATACCGATCGGATCACTATTTGTGATTTTGGACCCCCGGGTTTCGTGTTTTGATCCTTTACACTTGAGTTTTTTTTCACATTAGTGATTTTTTAAGTGACTTTTTTATCCTTCCGTAAGTGATTGTATAAGGGACTTTCTTTATAGGTTTCTTAATTTCACTTTTTTTTTCCCTTTTGAGCTCTTTGGACACCGAATCATAAATTGACCTGGGTGGCATCCAGTTGTAGTGGCTTCATTTCATTTAAACTATATGAAATTAATAGTAATGCTGACCTGAGGGGCTTGCTGTGAAGGGCCTACTCCTCAGATGGCAGAGATCAGCTGCTCGACCATAACACCAAACTGCAGTTGTAGCTCTTCTCCGATGAGGGTTCTCATGTCCTCACCACCACTGGTGCCGGGCGCGCAGCAGATGAACTCGCATAGGCCGGAGGAGCGACCGAACTCGCATATGAGGACAACACTAGAGTAGTATCCAAGCTGTCCCCAAAGACGTACACTCGGCCCTTCCTCGGCCCTCCTACTGCGTCTACCCAAGCTTCCGGATCCATGTCTAGCTAGGGAGTGCCCTCTGCATAGCAATCCGCCATCGTCCTGTCATAGGTCTCCTGCAGAACAAATTATACATGTATTATTGAAATCATATTTTTTTAATATCTAAATAGAATTCAAAAATTATATTTTGACTTACAGCAATCGTGCAAGCACTCTCGCTAACATAGTCATATTCGTCCCCTTCCGCTTATGAGTCTGATCAAATACTCACTAAAAGTAGGGGCACGCTCGAGCTCGTGACACTTACAATTCAACAAAAGTAGTTAGTTTCACAATAATAATTAATGTATTAAGCAATTGAACAATAATGCTTACCAATTTGTGGCTGTGGTCGCATAAGATACGGACCCATTAGTATTCACATTCTTCTCTGGAAGAGCTGCTCGATTGCATTTAGCCGCCTGTGACCTCTCCTGCCATGGTCCAGTACGACCACGATGACAAAGGGACTCCCATAGTCCCTCCTCAGCCACACAGGGCCGTAATGCATCCATCGTAGTATCCATCTGGCCTGTGCTGTGATCTTCGTTGCCTTGTCCCGGGCCTCCCCCACATCGACTTTCTGAAATTAGTCTGGGCAGTAGACTCCCAGACGACTCGTGCTCGAGGGAGATCCTCTTCTCTCATGAACACGTACCTCCTCTGTTTAGAAATAAATTACTCAACTTTGTGCACTAACAGAGAGAGATAGTAATTAAAGAAATGACTTCAAATCAGTAAAAATAATAATACCGTGAACATGTCAAATAATAATTCCGACAGATGGGGGAAACTCTTTCCATGAGTCCACTGGTCTTGGAACGTGTGTGTGGACCAACGACGTAATATAGCGGAGGCAGAACCTGGATCTATCTTCCCCCTGCAATTGCACATTAATTTTGTGCATGAACTATATAACATAAATACAAACAAATCAGTAATTTGAAGTGATCAAATTTACCCAGAAATCCAGCATGGCTGGCGTCTAGGTAGCTGAGGCCCCTCCTCATCCGCCGCTGGATGATGGCTCTCTACCTCTGTTGAAAACACTAAGTACACTATTATTTAAAAATTTGAAGACAAAAACGTACTAAAGTATGGAAACATACATGTACCTGTTGGTGATTTGGATGGGAAAGGTGACGCTACTGGGCAAGAGGCGGACCCTGCAAAATTATATGCACGTTAGAAAATATGAATTTAATATGAACAATAATATATAGAGTTTTGTGTTTTGGTACATATACCTGTCGCCCGGACACCCGGCGTGGACGGGGAGGCGGTCCCTGCAAAATTATATGCACGTTAGAAAATATGAATTTAATAAGAATAATATATATAGAGTTTTGTGTTTACATATATATATACCTGTTGCTGGGACGACCGACATGAATGGGGAGGCAGACCCTGCAAAATTATATGCACGTTAGAAAATATAAAGTTAATATGAACAGTATTATATAGAGTTTTATTTTGGGGTACATATACATATACTTGTCTCCAGGATGACCGGCGTGGACGGGGAGGTGGACCCTACAATTATATGCACGTTAGAAAATATAAAGTTAATATACACATTATAATAAAAAATTGAGTTGAGCACATAAATACCTATCCGCGTAGATCCTCGGCCTACGAGGTGGAAACCCTCCACTACTCCTCCACATTCTATATCTCTATTGAGAAAAATAAAGATATAACATGTCATCAGCACTTAATTTGAAGTAGCTATTTAATAACATGTAACTAGCAACACACTCAGTTCTTACATAATTTTATAATATTATCTATATTCATCATCAGATGCGGAAGATATGTCTAATTCAGCGCCATCTTCGTCATCCTCTTCGAATTCTTCCTCATCATCGGGGGATTCTTCCTCCTCATCAGACTCCACCTCCCGCTCAGGGTATTTGGGTCAACTTCTTCTTGTTCGTTATACTTATATAAGCAATTGGTTCATTTACATCATCAACACTGAACTACATAGAAGGAGCCAACTCTCGTGAGTCACTCTGGTCTGATTGGAAAAATTGTCATTACACCTTCGAGCTCTATATCAGCCGGGAGAAGCTCATTCTCAGGGAATAGCCTTGTTTTCACTCTACAAGCAGCACACCAATCTCTCAATTTGAGGGACGAATAATTCGAATAATAAACTTGTTGGGCTTGTGTCGCCAGAATGAATGGCTCATACGTACTCAACTTGGACTTATGTTTACATCGACGATCCCATATTTTGTGTCATTACGAATAGAAGTCAGATTGAACCAATGACACTTGAAGAGAAATACATTGTTGCCTTGTCCCAAAAATTGCAGTTCAATGACTTATTCGAGAATGCCATAATTCTCTTCATTTTCATTGTAGGCACTTCCCTTCACACATACGCCGTTGTTCATCGTAAACTTATTGCGTCCATAATCTCTCATGTGAAATCGGTATCTATTCACAATGTAGCCTGGATAGACACGTACAATCTTTGAGGGCCCATAACTGATCTCTTATACTCTTGAATCAGTAATAAGCCTTGTTCAACCAATTATTAAAAAAGGGACAGACAATGACAAATTACAACAACTAATTTTGCATAAGAACATAACAATGCATCAAAATATTTAGACACTTACTCGATATCTTAACCAAGTAGAAAAAGACTTTTCCATTCCTTTTCAACCTACACGTCAGTCAGACGTGGATTCCATTGCATATGACTGAGTCAAACTATCTGCAATGAAGATGTCACACAACCTCTAAGTTCTGCGAATTGCAAGCAATGAGGTACATCATTAGTGTTGAGAGCTTACTCAATGTAAGGATCTAGTTCTGCGCAATTCATGAAGATGTAGATCTCCATAGCTACCAACTCTCTGTCTTCGAGTGCGCGAGTAGAAGAATATCCGAACGCTCATCTGGGACACTTGAATATAGAGAGTCGGTCAGACCATTAGAATCTCCACCATCATCATTACGTGGAGGTTGAGTGCGTCGAGTCCATATTTCCGTGTCAAAGTACATCGAACAAAAGTTCGATATCCCTTCAGTAAGGTACGTTTGGGTAATGGAGCCCTCAACTTGTGCTTTGTTGCGAACTTCCATCTTAAGATTGTGCATGCACCTATGACAACAATTCAAGTAATACATATGAAAATAAAATATCATCGTATGTGAATAAATGAGACATAGGAATATACCTCTCAAACGGATACATCCATCGAAATTGTACTGGTCTTCCGACTCTAGCCTCATATGGAAATGGATGATCAGGTGCTCCATTGAATCAAAGAATGCTGGAGGAAATATCCTATCTAATTTACAGACTGTCTGTATTATATTTTGCTCTATATTTTGCAAGTCATGAAGTCTGAGTTCTGATGCACATAAATCTTGAAGAATTGACTTAGCTCGTTCATTGCTCCTAATATTTGCTTTGCCAACAACTCACGAAAAAATAATTGGAATGAGTCTTGCATGAAAACGTGGCAGTCATGACTCTTCATTCCGTATATTTTCCCCTCGTTGACATTTACACAATGGCAATATTTGAGCATATCCATCCGGAATCTCAATTGCTTCAACCATTGACACACTTCCTTAATCTGTCTGGTCCCAAGCACATATGAAGCTTTAGGTTGCACCACTTTTCCACTAAAATGTTGCAGTTCTAGTTCTGGACATCTGCAAAGTACTTTCAAATCCATTCGTGCCTTGACATTATCCTTCGTTTTGCCTTTGACATCCATAACTGCATTGAACATATTATCAAAAACATTCTTCTCTACATGCATGACGTCTAGGTTATGCCATATCATAAGTGTTGACGAATAAGGTAATTCTCAAAATATGCTTTGCTTCACCTAATTGTGATCCTTCCCAAACCCTGGGATTTGTCGGGTACTACCAGCCAGTTGTGATACAGTCGAAGTTCTGGACCCGCCTCGCCATGTTTCCACCAAACACCTGTTCCATATCTACCTAATCCATCACATTGTATTTTTCATAAAAGAATCCTTTTTCTTTGGAAAGGATGGTCCATCTGTAGAAACCGACGATGACAATCGAACCAACATGCTTTTCCCCCAAATTTCAACACGAATGATTTATAATCCTCCATACAATAAGGACATGCCACCTCCATGTGTGCTCAAGCCAGATAACATATCGTATGCTGAAAAGTCACTTATTGTCCACATTAATGCAGCCTTCAATGAAATTCTGTTTTCTGAATGCATCATAAAAGAGAACCCCATCTGACTATAACAATTTCAGCTCATCAATCAACAGTCTGAGATATGTGTCTATATTTTTCTCTAGACTTTTTGGACCATGAATCAGCAATGAAAGGAAGAGATTCTCATGCTTCATGCACATGCCTGACGGAGGTTGTGTACGGTGTTAGGAATACTGGCCAACATGAGTACGATGCGACCGAGCCTCTGAATGGATTGAAACCGTCTGTGCATAAACCCAACAGCACGTTGCGTGGATCCCTTGAGAAGTAGGATAAGTACAACTAAAATGAGCCCAAGCTTTGCCATCGGCAGGATGACTGATTTCACCATCATCACGACGGACTCTTTTCGCATGCCAGTCATATGTCTAGCTGTCTTCGGGACATGAACAACCGCTGCAATCTAGGTGGATCGGAAAGTACCGCAGTGACTTATATGGAACATCCTTCTGCTTGACTTGTCTCCTCTCTTAGGATTGAATCTATCATACTTACAAATATAACATAATGTCTTATCTGCATCATCTTTTTGTAGTACAACATACAATGATTAGGACATGCATCAATTTTCATAAAACCAGCCCCAGATCACTCACCATCTTCTTCGCGCGGTAAAAATCATCAGGCACCTCTCTGATTGAGGAAGCATACTCTTGACGAGTAAGAGAAGTCGATCAAAACAACTCTCACTCAATGAAATTCAGACTTCAAATTCAGTAGCTGCGACATTGCAAACAACCATGTATGCTTCTTACAACCATCCCATAATGACTCATTAGCATTTCAAAGTAACTGATAAAATCTCCGTGCTGTATTATTCGACACTTCTTCATTTATTTGGTCATCATGAATATTGACTCCTCCGGACCGTGCATCGACAACCATGTCTACGTATGTACTTTGGAGGCAAAGTTGGCTGGTTCAGACGACTAAATATAAACTCACCATGAGATGACCATAACTCATAATGGGCAACAAATCCTCTCATATACAAATGATGTTGCCCATCCCATGTTGATATCCACCTTCTGTTCTTACAAGCCGAACACAGCATCGGATGTTACTCAACGATCAACTGCTACCGATGAATTCCTCAATGCAAACTGAATGAAACTGTCAACTCCATCTTTAAACTCCTCTGTCACAACTCCATTAACTATTCCATGGTACATCCATGACCGATTCTCATAAGACATTTTTCTTACACAGATTAAATGTCATGTCACGAGTTAAAACCCACCACCCTCACATCGTTCGAGTAAGTCAAAATGAATAGGTAGGACATATTATTTAGATATCAGTTTTTAGCCATCTGTGAATATTTGATCGCACTCAGATGGCCATTTACTAACTATTGTTTGTATAATTTGCTAAAAATTTTGGCAGCATCTCCCCACACCTCTCCGATATATCAAAAATATTTAATGATTAAGATATTTTCTTAAACACTTATTAATAAGTGGTTAAGAAATATTTAAATCAATAAAGGTATATCAGAGAGGATGAGTAGAAGCACCCGAAATTTTCAACAAATAATACAAACCCATAGTAAATGACCACCTAACTGTGATCAAACATTCCCACAAACTGTCCAAAACGAACTATTCAAGACTTTGAGTTAGATATACACGTTCTCATCATTGAAATAAGACTCGTGCACATCAATCCAAAAGTCTTGAACGGGAAGGTTGATTGACACGGCTTAACATGCTCTCGTGAGGTGTGTGCAGTGATAAATTGCTATACATGCATAGATCAAATTTAAAAACCACATAAATATTAAAGGAAAATAAACACAAATATTACATGTGAACAAGTGCAATATTAAAACAAATTCACACATACACGTAAATGAATTACATATAAACAAGTGCAATACTAAACAAATACATTGAAATAAAATGTGTAATATTAATCATTAAACTGAAAGTGAACAATTAAACGTAAACTAAACTAATGCCTAGAAGGAAGAGTTTGTACTATT
>JACBKR010000697.1:0-63683 GCA_014218235.1 Colocasia esculenta
ACGTTAACTTTGAAAATCAGTCTTTTTTTTTTTCAAACCGACGCCCCTTCCGGCACCTCTTCACCTCTTTCAAACCGCCAGAGCGCCTTTTCTATTACCTTTCTCACTTCCTCACAACCTTTCACACGCCTTCAATCCACTCCCTTCCTAATCTTCAATCCCTTTCTTCTTCTTTCTAATTCTCAAAACCCGTTCCTTTCTTGGACTGTGCTCGGGCTTGTACAATGGCGAGGGAGAAATGACTAGCACTCACGCTGTGGGGTCGTTCTCTTCGGATGGATGAGGAGGAGGTGGAGGCGACAGGGGAGGAGAACACGATGGAGGAGGAGATCTCCGTGGAGGAGGCCGGTGCCGGCAGTGACAGCGCGCCGGTGGGAGAGGAAACCGCCAGGGATGACGGAGAGGAGACAGAGGTGGAAATGGCCCGGAGGATCCCACGACGCCAAAAGGTAGGTCCAATCCAACGTAAACCCTGCGTGGATGTGTGTAGAAAAAATGGAAAAGAGGGGAGAAACAGAGAAGACTCCATCGATTTCAACAGGAACTCGACGTCAACATCGGTTGACGTCGTGTTCCTGTTAACGTCCACATAGTCGCCGTTGACATGAACTTGACGGCCTCTATGTTGACTCCAATTTTGTGTAAACGGCCTGCCCCGCGCCGTCAACTCCAACTAAACGACAATTGATACTGACGCCAATTTTTCTGTGTTTTGCAGGGTAAGGGCCGAATGAGGAGCAGGGTCACTTGGGATTTGTGTTGGGCTTGGTACTGGGCACTACCGGAGGCTCAGCAGACGGGATAGCACAGAGGGGTTTGGACATCTGCTGGCGGTGCGCCCATTCCACGTGGACGTCCCGTACCTCGAGGCGCTATGGGAGAGGTGGGATGAGGACTGCAAGGCATTCATTATGCCTTGGGGGACATGATACCCATGTTGGAGGACGTGGCTATCTGACTGGACTACCAGTTCAGGGAGAGCCGGTAGTGGGGCAGGAGAGGAGAGACTACTATGATGACATAGTAGAGGTTTTGGGAACGGAGTTTGTGGCGGGGCAGAGGAGGCCGATCTGAAGCATCCCGCTCGGATCGTTGTCGGAGGCAGTTAGATTGAGAGGGGGGAGGAGAGGACCCCTAGAGAGCCTCGAGGAGTTTGCCACTGGGGTCCGGAGGTCGATCCAGCTTGGGGACAGGAGCGAGGAGCGGTCTGTCCAGATTTTTGTGGCGCACCTCTTCGAACGACTCCTCTTTGCGACGCAGTCATCCCAGATAAACTGCAAGTTCGTGCTGCTTCTTCAGGACTTGGAGCAGGCAGGGCGCTATGCATGGGGCGCTGCGATGCTAGGACACCTCTTCTCACTTCTCCCTAGCAGCTCACGACGCTCTCAAAGCACTGGGGGCTTCACCCCCTTCCTACAGGTAGCAACTTTATTTTAATGCTCATCATTGAATAAATTGATCAACTGCCTGACTGACATGCTTTTTCTTCTTCTTGCCTTGCAGATCTGGGGGTACACCGCTTCCCCATGGGGCGCGGTGTACAGACGGAGGGGAGCCAGGCCATGATCCCCCTCATGGCCCGATGGGAGGTGGCATTGGATTCGAGAGTGATGGATCGGCGTGTAGAGGACGTACGAGCAGGACTGGACTACTATCCCACGATTAGGTACGAATCTCAACTAGCACTCCTTCATTCTGCTTTTCAATGCTCTTTTGATGTGATTGACCAGTTTCTCTCTTTGCAGGTGGTTTGGACCCGTATGTGGGGAGGCCGACGCTTCTCACCCAGCGGTGGCGACAGGTCGGTCGCTCTTCGACCGCCACCTCTTGCTGCTCTGCTTGGGGACGTGCAAGCCCTTCTACCTAGAGTTGGTAGTACGGACTCTAGGCTGGCACCAGCCGGCTCTAGAGATACCCTCTCTAGGTAGAGAGGGGCACTCCCGCCGACGGTTCTTCGCCGATGACCAAGACTGGGGGGAGGAGCACGGGAGCACGGTCGCCTATTGGCGAGCCGAGAGGGGAGCAGGTCTTCCGCCAGATGGACCTCTAGGACAGTGCAGCGTACCTGGAGGCCTACCGCGCCGCTACGCCAGATGACTCTGGCTAGACCGGCGAGTGGTAAGTGAATTCTAACTCTAAGCCTAGTCATTTAATTGATTAAATTCTAACCTTGAAGTGTGAATGACAGATGTCGAGTCCAGGTGGTGTGCCTCCTCGAGGGGAGGCTGGTAGAGCAAACGGTGGAGACGTAGAGACTCCACGCCGAGATAGAGACACTGGTAAGTCACAACTCATCCTTGACCACAATTGATTGATTCTATTTGAGATTAACCAAGGTATTTGAATGCAGAGAGAGGAGCTAGCGTGGGTATGGGTGAGCCGAGACACAGGGGCGAGCTCGTCCACGCGGCCAGCTAGCGGGGACCTGGCAGTCCGACTGTAGGAGGCCCTGGACCGAGCGGAGGTGAGGGTCCAGGAGCTATAGACGAGGGTCCAGGAGCTGGAGACAGAGGTAAGACATCGAGTCATTCCCCTTTTGCACATGATGATTGATCTAACATATTTTCTTATCAATGTATAGCGATAGCGGCCAAGGGAGTGGCCTTGGAGGACATGAGGGAGGACCGGGCGACCATGCGGGGTCGCCTGCTCGAGGCAAGGAGAGACAGAGGGAGGCAAAGAGTGCCCGGGCATGGATTGCCATGGACTACGAGATCCTGAAGGACCGGGTGCTGAAGAAGCACCAGGAGCAACAGTGGCAAGCCCAACAGGAGGCGCAGGCGAGGACCGGGTCAGCCTTCACATCACTTGATGACATTGTGTCCCTGGGGGACCCGTCAGTGGCGTGAGGAGGGCTACGGCCCGAGGCATCTACATCGACAAGACCTCCTCTCCTAGACCGGCGTCGGGAGGGGGAGGAGGAGGAGGTGAGCAGCTCGCGTAGGCAGAGGCCTAGCGAGGGAGAGAGGAGAGAGAGTGAGGAGCGACGCTCCAGATGTACCACCAAGGGTATGTCCCTATCATGATATGTACATAACTTCATTCCTTTAGTGGATTTTTGTGGACTTTGTCATTTTTGTGTGCTTAAATGGTTTGCCAATGTGCTTTAGTTCCTACCCACAACACTTAAAGGAAAAAGTTAGTGTAGATCTATCTTTAGCCCTTGCCTAAGTGATGTACCTTTTTTGAGATCTGGTCAAGGGGCTAATTTCTAATTAAAGATAGAAACAAATAAAATACTGAAGGGAAATATGCATTTGCAATTTTTTTTTGAATAATAAATAAGGAAAACATGTTAGATATGTACATGATACCACTATTTTTTTTTATTTTTGGTTTTTTTAGATTTAGATTTCTGATTTTTTTTTTTGTTTGGATTTTTGGACTCTAAGACACATATTCATCACAAGTCAAGGTATAGGGTTCTCATATCTACTTAGCCATAGAGGCCATGAGCAAGGAGGATCGTGCATGATATTCTTGACATTGGAGTTTGCCCCTAGCCTTCTTGATATTTTCCACAATGGAGGGTCTTAGAAGGTCAAATTACCCGTATAGGGAAAATTGGAAGAAATAAATAGGAAGTCACGTGAAGATTTGGTTCAAACCACTTTTTGTTCCTGAACCAACATCTCACACTAAAAGACTTGGTCAACAATTATTTTTCGGGGTATTTTTCATTTCATTTCATTTCTGGGGGGAGGCACATACTATTTGCTACCTCCTTGATTTGGTCAGTCTTTTTTCTGGGTACGTACTTTTTGCTACCCTTTTTGACCTTCTTGGCTTTTTCTTTACCCCTTTTAGGCTTGATTTATCATTTGGCCCTTTTGCATTTTGTTGATTGCCCCTGTTTATGGTGACCTTATCTCTTAGGTGAGAGTGGGTGGTCCCCTACTCATGGTTTGCCCTTTTTCCAGACTTGACCGAGTAAGAGAGAGAGAATAGGGTTATATTGACCCAAATGAGATCGTCCAAGTGTACTTATGATTTTCCAGCTAAAGGACAGTGCTCCAACATCGTGTGGTGTGTGAATAGACCCTACCTCACTAATGATCACATGGAAAAGTAGAGTCTCAAACCCACAACATTGACAAGTGATGAATGACAGACAGACAAACTGACTAAGAGTAGATCCTTTGAGGTAGACTGCATTCCAAGGATGTGACAACTCAACTCCCTCGGCATCCACTAACCTATAAGCGTTCCCTGAATATACCTCTTTGACAACGAACAGACTTCCCAATTTTCTTGCAATTTACTCCTGGGACCTAGTGCCTTAATGATTTTGCGCTTTAGGACCATCTCACCCACTTTAAATCTTCTCTCAAGCACTCTTTTGGCATTAAAACGTGCAATTCTTTGACGATAAACTTGTGCATGGTCAGCCGCTATCATTCGCCTTTCGTCTAAGGGTTCAAGTTGTGCTAATAAAGCTTCCCGACGTTGACCGGGGTCAAGTTCGGAATCCAATTGAACCCGAAGTGAAGGGACGAAGATCTCATATGGGAGTATCACATCTGATCTGTATGTCAAGTATAGGCGGTTTGTCCCGTAGGAGTTCGGACCAAGGTGCTGTAAGCCCAAAGAGCTTCAACTAAGCAGTCTGGCGAGTCAGCATTGTTATGAGATTTGCATGTTTTCTTTATGATTTGATGAGAGTTTTATTAGTAGCTTCAGCTTGTCCATTACCTTGTGGATAATATGGGGATGAATGATGCAAATTGATACCATATTACCACACATGTCGCGAAGCTCTTGTGAAGTGAATTGTGGTCCATTGTCAGTGACGTGTCCCGAGGCACGCCGAATCTTGCAAGAATGTTGCGCTTGATGAACTTGACCACATTGAAGCTTTGACCTCTATGAATGCTTCCGCTTCAGCCCACTTTGTAAGTATTCTGTGGCAGTCAGAATGAAGACTTCTTACGGATCTCTCCGGTTCTATCCACGAGAGGACCCACCACGTCGAATGCCCACATGGCGAAAGGCCATGGAGCAATGAGGGGGTGGAGGGAAGAGGAAGGAGCATGAATTTTGTCACTGTGCAATTGGCATTTAGCACAGTGACGAACGAAGTGACGGCAATCTTCTTCCATGGTAGGCTAGTAATAGTGTCTTAGCAACTTCTGGGAAATTGCTCTACCATTAACATGGCCACCACATTCACTAGAGTGAGCGGCTTCAACAATGCTTTGAGATTCGATTTCATCAAGGCAACGAAGATAAACCCACTGAGATTTGTTGTAAAGAATGCCACCAATGATCTTGTAACGCTCTGAGATGCGGCGAATGGCCCTCTGTCAGCAGAGGTGGCATAATCGGGAAGGATCCATCTTTGAGAAAGTTTTCGATGTCAAAGTACCAAGGATGGCCATCATCAAGGTCGATTTCTGGCTCTTTTGATAGTGCATGGACTCGAGGGAGGGAAACTTGAGTTGAGCAAACCAAGATCAACATGAGAAGGGACTTTTAACCTTTGGATAGAGACGGTTTTGGAGGACCTCCCTAACGGAATAGGGATGGAAGAAGCTAGAGGCGAGTGAATTTGCTAAGATGTTCTGAGCCCTAGGAGTGTGAACTAGGGTGAGCTTCCTAAACTGTCGGACTACCTTTCCTACCAACTCTTGGTATGGTTTCAGCTTGGGATCCCGGGTCTGGTACTTGCTGAGAGATTGCCAGAGTATTAACTGTGAATATCCAATTATCCTAACTCCTTGACTCCGAGTAATAATGCCATTTTCAACCCAACTAGAGAGCCTCATACTCGGCCACATTGTTTGTGGCAGGGAAGGTTAATTGGTAGGCGTACGAAATGACTACCCCTTCCCGTGAGAGGAGGACTGCCCCTATCCCACTCCCTTTGGAATTGAGAGCTCCATCGAATAAGTATCCAGGAAGGTTCACCATCAACAATGGCTCCTAACTCTTCATCCGAAAAACTTTCATTGACGGGAGAATACGAAGGCAAGGGGTGGTGGCCAAATGCTCGGCAATAGCATGCCCTTGATTGACTTTTGGGTGACGTAGGTGATATCAAATTGGTTGAGGAAACTTTGCCACCTTATCAACTACTCAGTTAGGACGGGTTCTCAAGCAAGTACCGAATTGGGTCCATACGCACCAGAAGCTTCACCTTATAAGCTAGGAAATAATGCTTCAACTTCTGGGCAACTTAGACGACGGCCGCACATGTTCTTTCCATGGCATGTACTTTTTCTCAGCTTCATTGAACAACTTGGGAAGTAGTACACCACTCTCTCCTTCTTCTCGTCGTCATATTGGGCCACGACTGCTCCAGTTCAATCTTCAGTGGTTGACACATAGAGCAATAAAGGCCACCCGGGACCGGAGGAGCGAGAACAGGGGGATTGAACAAGTAGCTTTCAACTCTTCAAAGGCCTTTTGACATTTATCATTCCAATCAAACTTAGCCTCCCCTCTAAGCATCTCATAGAGGGCTTGCAGCGGATGGAATGCTGAGAGATAAATCTCCTAATGAACTGAAGTCTGCCAATTAGCCCTCTAACTTCCTTAATGTTCTAGGAGGAGCATGTCGATTATTGCTTTAGCCTTATTGGGGTCAATCTCGATTCCCCACTTGCTAACTATGAACCCAAGCAACTTCCCAGAAGAAACTCCAAAGACACACTTCTTGGGGTTCATTTTGAGCTTATGTTCTCTAGACCGTTGGAGAACTGCCCGGAGGACCTCAGCATGGCCATGTCGAGTCCTAGACTTAACCAAGACATCATCCACATAGACCTCCATGTGCACATGCATCATGTCGTGAAAGATTGCCATCATTGCCCTTTGATAGGTTGCTCCCGCATTCTTTAATCTGAAGGGATCACGACATAACAATAAGTCCCCCAAGGCATCGTGAAAGAAGTTTTCTCCTGGTCTTCCTCCGCCAGACGGATCTGGTTATACCCAGAGAAACCATCCATGAATGACAACATCTCAAGCCGGTAGTATTGTCCACTAGGACGTCTATGTGGGAGAGGAAATTGTCCTTAGGGCAAGCATGATTAAGATCGTGAAAAAATCTATACAGATCCTAACCTTACTGTCCTTCTTCATCACAGGGACAATATTAGCTACCCATTGTGGATAAAGCACCACCCTAATGAACTTGGCCATGCAACTTGTCAACCTCCTCTTTGATCTTGAGTGTGAGTTTGGGGTGTAGCCTCCTTAGCTTTTGTTTGACGGCCTTCACGTCGGCTTTTAAGACCAAGAGGTGCTCAACCAAAGAGGTGTCAAGCCCCGGCATGTCCTCGGAGAACCAAGCAAAACTGTCGGAAAATTCTTGGAGGATAGCTACAATAGCTTCTTCTTCTTCAACACTCAAGTTGGCACCAATCAAAACTACCTTCGGAGATTCTTCGATGTCAAGGTTGATCTCTTTGGTTGGCTCATCCTCAGCCATGGTCGGCTCATCGAACCTCTTTGTGCCATCCACATAGGAACTCACTAAGTCCTCTTCTTCTGACCCAAGATCTCCTGGCTCATCTTCTCATCAACATCTAGGAGATAGACTCCTAAACCGTCGTCTACAGAATCACCTTCTTCAAATCAGCCTCTACAAGGGCAGGCTCCTCAAGAAATTTGGGACTTGACTCAACTTAGCACACCTCTCGCCTAGGCCAAGACATAACCAGGCAGGGAACTTGCCTACCCTTCTCTTTTTGAATGCGTGGCTGAGAGGGAACAGACTTCTAAACCTAGACCTAACTCTAGACCTGATCCTAAGCCTGAGTCTAAACTAGAATCTAAACCCCTATGCACAGGACTATGCACAAAACTATGTACAGGGGAAGTGCCCCTAGAGGGGCGAGAATGGGAGTTCAGGCTAGAAAGCATCGGCCCCTGGCCGAGCAGAAGAGGCTCCAAAGAGGAAGGGTCCTCGATAGAGACCTCACATTCCCACCTTTCAAAATTGGCATTTTTTTTGGGAGTCAAGGCTTAAAACCGAGTTGTTGACTCAAAGTTGCCCCGACTGGCCAGGTGAGGAATGGTGAAAGGACAGGCGGAGAAAGAAGGGAGAAAGAACGGGTCGGAGAAAGATAGTCGGGTGTCGAGCACACCTCAGTAGCGGGAGATTGTGAAAGAGAAGAAGGGGATGGAGGTGATGAGGAGAGGAGATGGAGAGTCAGAATCAAAGAGCGAAAGAAGCCGAGTCCCCACAGACTTCCTCAATTTCGGCAGCTTCCTCTTCTTCTTCTTCACTCTCGGAGTCGGACAACTCTTCTATCATGGGTTCCCGAGTTTCGTTGGAGGGGGGGTCCCTAAATGAAGTGCTCCTTCAGGGTCCAGTAAGAGGGGTATAGGGGATGAAAGGATCCGGATGATAGGGTCTGGATGAAAGCCTAAACCCACCCGATCTAAACAACCTCTTGACTTGTATGCCATGAACAGGACCCGGTTTGTTCCTACCCACCATCGTCCATGAATATAGCCGATCTTAGCCATTACTTCCCAACCTTTCCCTTGGGGACATGGGACAATCTCAAGCTCTTCATCCAAAAGGGGAGGTTGGTTCAAATCAAGAGGCAAGGGGAGGTCAAAGATAGAGATGACAGGTTTCTTCCCCTTGTCCAGAATGAATAGGTGCGGCATCTGCTCTGAAGTGATAGAATTGAGGGTTTCCAAGGTAGGAATGCTCTTGATTTGAGAACCCGCCCATGAATGGAAATTTGAAACATTGGTGGGCGGTGGAAGGGACCCCTAGAGTTTGTTTAGCCAGGGACGACCGAGGATGGCCTTTATAGGCCGGATCGACATCCAAAACTAGAAACTCGGATGACATGGTGACAGGTCCAATCTCTAGTTGGAGAGCAATTTTACCTTTGGCACCCTTTTGGAGTTATCATAGGCAGCTATTATGGAGCAGATCTTCTCCAGATTATCCTCCCCCAAACCCAGTTGTTTGAGAGTCTTTATCGGACATACATTAATGGATGCCCCGGTATCGATAAGAGTGGAGTCTACTGAAAACCTGTTGAGAGTAACAGTGAGGCAAAGAGGAAGAGAGCGACACTTGGGGGCAGCAAGGTCTTTGTCCGAGAAGGAAATGGAGGGTCCCTGGGTAAGGGAGAGGATGGCATTGGTTACCCCGCTGGGAGGAAGGTCATCATTGACCATGATTTCTAGAGGAATTGGAGGAGGGTGGACTGATGGGACGGGATCTCCGAATCAATTCTAAAATGGACACCCTCTCGGGAGTCTTATCTAAGTGTTGTAGAATATCATATTCGGTGCCGGAAGGTGGTGGGGTCCATTATCCTCCTCATCTTTAGATGGTCGTGGGGGCGGGAGGGAACAATCTGATTTGGAGCATGACATGAACATCCTCCTGGGACCTAGGGAGAATGAGTTGAAGGGTTTGGTGCTATGGATGGGCGACTCATAAGAAGGAGGAATGGGAATGGAAGGATAGGCATCCTGAGGAGTGGGTCGGATAAGCCCTAAGGGCGCTCTTCTAGGATGGCATCTACGGTGGGGAGGGCTTCTGAGACTCTACGGAGGGAATGGGTACCACTCCTCAAAACCTTCCACCCCCCATTGTTGCTCTCTCCTCACGACCTGGGGTTCTGGATGCGTCATGGTATTAACCTTTTCCTGGGGCCTAGAGGAGGAGGGATTGTTGCTTTGTGGTTGGGGAGAGGGTTTTGCAAATACCCAGTTCCCTTTTGGTATACTAGACTTGGCTATGGCAACCTTGACGTCCTCCCAATTTATCCTACCTGGTCATTCATGTCACACCCAGTCACGGAAGGTGAAGCAGTTGTGGAGTTCATGACTATGAACCCTATGATAAGGATAATACTTTGAGGTATCGGCCCTCGGATTGACGCTTTCCTTTTGTGCGGGAAGTCGGATAGTGTCACAAGACATAAGGGCGAAGAATACGTCCTCAAGGGTTTCGGGGAGGGCAGGATAATGAGACCTCCTAGGACCGAGACGGGTGTAGCCCGAAGGAGGAGGAACAACGGAATATGGCTTGGAGGGGTGTGAGGGGAACTGATGAGGATAGGAAGGAGGATTGGAAGGCTTGATGGAAGGCCTCAACGGCTGACTGCAAGCGCTGATGGACTCATTGTTGGTCACACCCTCGGTGGTAGGTGCCACGGGAGCCTTGCATCCCTTGGGCTTCCCTTCAAAGAAAGGTGGAAGAGAGGAGTCATTGATCTGATTTTGGACCACCCTAGCTCGATTATAAAGATGTGTGAAGGAGGGGAAACTCACTAAGCATAATATGGAATGGAGCAAAGGGGTGGTATTCGTGACAATTATGGTTATAGCTTAGGAGTCGGGATGGGAAGGTCGGCCCTCGAAGCCATGGATGTCCATCGGTGGCAAATGTGACGAAGTCTTCGTCCGGCTTCATCTTTGATGAACAGTCTATCCCCATGTAATAAAAGTAATTACATTTCTATTTGGTGATTAACAAAACCCATATTATTGTGATAATTTTTAAACCCTTGATTAAGGTCATTAACCTATTTTCTATAAATTTTTAGCACAGGAAATATAACAAGGAAATTCAAGCCAAATTGGTAAGTATTATTCTTACTGAAGCAATATTAAGATCAAGTATGATATTTCTCTAAGTACACATTGGTTTCCTTTATAAATCATAACGACTACAGTAGAACTGTAACAATTTCCTCATAACGGTTCCATAAGTGCCTTATCGATTTCTTCATAGAATGAAACATCGTTTGATTCAAAAGAAATCGTTATCGTAACGACTTGCCTTCGTAATGATTCCTTTAGTCATCGTAACGACTTGCTTTGTAACGATTCTTTAGTCATCGTAACGACTTGCTTTCGTAATGATTCCTTTAGTCATCGTAACGACTTACTTTCGTAACGATCCTTAGTCATCGTAACGACTTACTTCGTAACGATTCCTTTAGTCATCGTAACGACCTGATTTCGTAATGATTCCTTTAGTCATCATAACGACTTGCTTTCATAACGATTCCTTTAGTCATCGTAACGACTTGCTCTCGTAAAATTCCTTTAGTCATCGTAACGACTTGCTTTCATAACCATTCCTTAGTCATCATAAGGACTTGCCTTCGTAATGATTCCTTTAGTCATCGTAACGACTTGTTCTCATAATGATTCCTTTAGTGATCATAACGATTTGCTATCATAACGATTCCTTTAGTGATCATAACGATTTTCTTATCGCAACGATTACTTCAGATCTTATAACGATTTGCTTTGCGCATCGACTTCTTAGTAATCATAATGATTTCCTTGATGATCACAATGACTCTTTCATATCTCACAACGATTTACTGTTTGGTTGCATAAAATTTCATAAGTCATAAATGCATCGATTTCATATCAATCAACTTAACTATGATTATCCTTCAATGGGTGAATAGTCAAAGTCTTTGCACATATTCTTCTGTCAGCTGTGCATTAATGAAGACTGAACGTATCTCTGCATACATGCTGCGATATCATCCATTATCGTGTCTATTCCGTATGCATCTTTTGAACAGCAAAATGGCATTACTATTTTGATGATATTCACACCAACATTGACTGACAACAGCGACAGCCTAGCTGTCTACTGCGTTAGCATTTAATGTATGCAGGTCTCTGACAACATTCATCATACAACGTTGTACCTTGTAGAAGCCAAAGGACACTTCAGAAGATCCTATCTTTTGCGTGCACAAATGGATAAAGGACTGTTGACAGGAAGCTTCCAAGTGCACTCAGTCTAACGCCCACCAAAAGCTAGAGGCAACAGATACTTCAACTTCTAGATTTCAAATTGAAGCTATATATTGAAGAAAGGAGTTCAGTAGAGTACAAACATAGATAGAGAACGACAGTAAAAAAAAAAATCACTCTGATCATCAAGTCTTCTGCGAGTTCTCAAGAAAGAGCCAAGCCTCATTCCATTAGATTAGCTCTTTGCTCTCTGCATTGTTTGTAGATTTTCGAGAGGGCTGTTTGGTTCTGAGAGTGAGCTTTTGTTTGTAGATCTCATTGCTCTCAGTCCCTAGCTTCAGATCTTGGCTTGTCAAAGCTTGATCTAGGGGCTTAATCTCCTGCTTACTTGTTTCTGTGCTTGTACCCTTCATGTGTGAAGGAAGACCTGGTGGTATCCAGGGTGTGTGTGAGCCCTTCTGGTGTGAAGGAAGACCTGGTGGGGTATCCAGGGTGTTGTTCCTCTTCGGGCTGAGAAGAGAAGACCAGCTGAGCTGGGTGTTGTAGTGTCCATAGGGGGACTGTACCCTAGTTAGTGAAATCCTGAGTTGTTGCTCAGGGACTGGACGTAGGACTCCTGTGGAGAGGAGGTCTGAATCAGGATACATCTTGTGTGTGTGATTGTCTCATGTGTTGTTGTTTCTCTTTACTAATACTAACAATCTTCAAAGTGTATTTCTTTGTGAACATTTTTAGTGAACATGTATTAATTGATAAATTTTACAGGCCCATTCACCCCCCCTCTGGGCTACCTAACTGGGCAACAAGTGGTATCAGAGCGAGTCTCATCGACAAAGAAGAAGATCCAACGATCTGAAGAGTAAAGATCCATGGCAGCCCTAGGTCACAATGAAGGTCAACCTGTCAACCGACCACCATTGTTCGATGGAGAAGACTATACTTACTGGAAAACAAGAATGAGTATTTCTACAAGGTCATGACTATCAGATATGGTCCATAGTTGATGAAGGCGATCTCCTAGTCACCAACGAAAAGGCTCAGTGGACAGATGATGACAGGAAGAAGATTTCTTAAACTGTAAGGCTAAAAGCATTATGTGCTGTGCTCAGCAAGAAAGAATTCAATAGAGTATCAGCCTGAAAACCGCAATGGAGATGTGAGAAAAATTGAGAATCACTTATGAAGGCATGGACAAGGTTAAGGAAACCAGAATAGATATTTGGTAACTCAATATGAGAGGTTCCAGATGCAGCCAAGAGAGTCCATAACTCAAATGTTCAGTAGATTCACAGACATTACAAATGGATTAGCAGGACTTGGGAAGGCCTATGAGATTGGAGATATAGTCAGAAAAATCATTAGATCTCTTCCATCTACATGGACTCCCAAGGTAACAGCCATTGAGGAAGCTAATGATCTAAAGAGAATGTCTTTGGAAAAGCTCATTGGGTCCCTTATGGCCCACGAGATAAATATGGAGAGACTAGGAGAGTCCTCAAGCAGAAAGAAACATTCAAATGCTCTTAAAGCAGAAGAAGACAGATCAGATGAGTCATCAGCCGAAGATGAAAGCTCAAATGATTGCGAAGATGAAGAAGCCATGCTATCAAGAAGACTGCAGCGCATTCTGGCCAAGAAGAAGAAGTTTCAATCTGGTAGAAGACACTTAAGAAAAATAAGGACTTCAAGAAACCAGATGGAAAGGATCAGGAAAAAGGGCGAGCCCATATGCTACGAGTGCAAAAAGCCAGGACATATCAAAGCAGAATGTTCAAAGCTCAAGAAGCCTGAATTCAGAAAGAGAGAAAGCTCCAAGAAATTCAGGAGGCATAAGAAAAAGGTTATGGCAGCAGCTTGGAGCAACAGCAGCGACTCCGACAGTGAGTCAAGCTCAACAGTGAAGAAGAAGAAGCCAACTTGGCTTTTATGGCAAACACTGAAGAGAAGGTAACTTCTGATTCATCTTTTGATCCTGCAATGATTCTGATTCTGATAATCTTAAAGAAGCTTTCAACGAATATATGTAAATATAGGGAAGTAACAAAACTGTTAAAAGTTAGTAAGAAAAAATACTGCATGTTTAGAAACACTAATTCAGATCTAAAAACAGAAAACGAAGAATTAGAAATACAAAATAACTGAACTTAAAAGAAGAAATGAACTATTATGTGAAGATCTAAAAGATAAAAAATAAACAATAATCATATTAGAAAAACAGGAGAGTTCAGATGAACTGAGAAAAGAAATTATAACTTTAAATAAAGAAAATGACAAACTCTCAAGCACATTGGAGAAATTTACAAATGGTAAGAACTCCTTAATATTAAAGGTGCTAGACGTTCAGGAGAAGAAGAAACATGGTTTAGGATATACATCACCAGAAAAATGAAGAAACAATAATTCAACTTGAAATATATCCAACTCCGAAGTTTACCTGAACAAATATAACATATAAAGCTAATTTCAAATATATTGAAAGAGTAACAAAAACGTCATGTTGTAGCCATTGCAATAAGTTAGGGCATATAAAAATAACATGTCCAACTAGACATAAGAAATGATAATTAAAAAGGAAACTGTTGACACTAACCACAAGGACCCAAAAGAACTTGGGTACCTAAAACTAATGTCTCCTTTTCAGGGAAGCCTTCGAGCATTAAAGTGGTACCTGGACAGCGGGTGCTCAAGGCATATGTCAGGGAACAGGAGTTGTTCACTCATCTCCAAGCTGAAGAAGGAACAGTCACCTATGGAGATAATGGAAAAGGAACAATGATAGGCAAGTGGTTCTGTTAGCAACAAGGGGAAACAGTTATTGAAGATGTACTGTGTGTCAAAGGGCTAAATCACAACCTCATAACACCACAAGAGAAAGCAAGATTACCGAGGGAATTTTTCGACGGAAATATTTCCATCAGAAAAGCCGTCGGTATATCTGACAGTTTGATATTTACTGTAAATATCAGTTGGGGTTTCCGAAGGAAAATATTCTGTCGAAAACTTCGTCAGTATTGCCGACGGTTTTCCGACAAAATTTGTGTCGTCGGAAAAATCGCAATATTCCCCCCCCCACCCCGCTTTCCCCGCGCCCGCGCTCTCACTCTCTCTCTCTCTCGCCTCTTCTCTCTCTCCTCTCTCTCTCTCTCTCTCTCTCTCCTATCCGGCATCTCTCTCTCTCTTTCTCTCTCATCTCTGACGTCTCTCTCTCTCTTCTCTGGCGTCGCCGCGCCCTCGCTGCCACCGCCCTGCGCCGCCGTCGCGTCCCCCCACGCTGCCGCCTCTAGCTGAGACCCCTGTCGCCGCCTGCGGATGCCTCTGGCGCCTCGCCACCCTGACGTCGCCGCCTCGGGCCGCCTCTAGCTCGTCGTCCCCACGCCCAGGTATGCCTCCTACCCCTCCTTACATCATCCCCCCCCCTCCCCCCTCCGTCCCCTCCTCCCCAGCCGTCCCCCACTCCCCCGCCACGTCCCGCCCCTCCCCACATGCATTCCCCCCTCCCCCCATAGCCCCCCCCCCCCACACACATTCCCCCTCCGTCCCCCCCTCCCCACATTCCCCACAGTCCCCTCCTCCCCCACCCCACCCCCTCCCCCAACCCCCCACCCGGCCCCCCTCCGATCCCCCTCCATCCCCCCCTCCCCCACATTCCCCACAGTCCCCTCCTCCCCATCCCCACCCCCCTCCCAACCCCCACCCGGCCCCCTCCGATCCCCCTCCTAGCAGCCCCTTATGGCAGCACCCCTCCCCCTCCCTCCCCCCACCCCCTCCCAACCCCCCAACCCAGCCCCCCTCCCCTCTTGGCAGCCCCCCTCCCCTTTGGCAGCCCCCACCCGGCCCCTCCCCTCCTGTCCTAATTCTATTTTGTTAGGTGGTGGAGGTATTTAGATTATATACTAGGGCCATTTGTATTCACATAAAATACGAACCAATTTCTTTTAAAATTTGATGAAAGAAACTAAACACATAAAAAGTGACTTCAACCACCCTACGAATTAAGAAATCATGCACTTTGATATATCTACATGTAACGTGCCAATTTGCGATCGGAGACTTGATAAACAAGACGAAAAATGTTGGACATGTATTTGATCCTTCATTTCATATAATTTAAAATAGTTTCGACGTCAACTTCATCACAATCCTTATATATAAAGTTTAAGAAAACTAAAGACGACGACGAGTTGATGGTGATGGCAAAAGAAGGGACTAAAAAAACATAGGGATATATATAACAACCCTATAAAACTATGTCTGAACAAATTACACAAATATACTGTAATTTATATAAGTTACATAAGTTATATTATATTATATATTTACGTAATATGTTGTCGAGTCCCCCCCCCCCCTAAAATCACCCTAATGCCTTTTAGTTATCTTGGTTCGGTAATCTACTTTTTGAAAAAAAAAAAACTATCTGCAGCATCTGGAAAATGATGGATTCCGTTGCTGGTGGGTGGTAGAAACAATTGCAAAATTTTCTAATGGACAACATATTCTTGGGATGTCAAAAATGACACAGTAACAAGGATTTACAATGTCTAAAAATTTAAAAGTTCCTCCTTTATAGTTGAAGGTTAAAAATATTAGATTCTTTAAAGTTACAGTCATTAAATAATGATATTTTATAAAACAACTAAAAATATGAAATCTAACCGCTTCATATATTAAATATCAGATACTAGTCAAAGAGATAAGTGGTGATTGCAGGTGTGTAGGTGAAGGCCAGCACTATAGGCAAATCCATTCCAACAGAGAAGAGGCCATACTCACAGAGATAAATAGTGACTGCAAGTAATTAGTTTGACAGGATATAGCATATTCATAGGACCTCCTTTTGACCTAGCGCTTTGCTGACCTTTTTAATTAATGTCAGTCTAGGGTAGAGTCTTGCAGTGATTACCTTAAGATAATCATGTTTTTCATGATTCATAGAATGTGGATGTTAATTATGTTTAGAAATCATGTATGGAAGTAAGCATGATTTGTGTCGATGAGCACTGTATAGTTAGTTCGTTTCTTATGGTGTGGGTCGTGAAGAACTTAAGTTTCGAGCTCTCAATTTCATATAGCAACAGTCTAGGGGGTGACTTTTTTGATAGGTGACATCCCAACCCGTCACATTATGATTGAGATGATGACAGACAATAGTCATGCTCTACTTCCTGGTTGACTAGATGATGGCAAGTTGGTTGCTCTTTCGATCGATTACACCACGTTGGGTGTACATGTTTTCCCTATAGTTTTTGTTGGTATGTTGACTGTGCTCGGAGTCTAGATCTAAGATGTGCACCACTAGCTTGTGTGCCTCTATAGCACCCCGGGTGTGAGAGATTTTGACTTTGAATGTCTCATTTTGATCTAATCAAATGTCTGTTCATTAGTCTGAGTACAGATCAGAGGAAATTAGACCTACAAATGGAAAAACCACTTGTTAGATCTCAGACTGTGGAGACTCGGGAGTCCATAACTAATTTTGGGCTGTGTCTCAGAGATTGCCCTAGGCTGATCCAGTCTGATGGGATTGGATTGGCCGATCTAGTTGATCTACAAGAACATGAAGATGGATGACGCGCCTAACTCTGGAAATAAAATAGCATGTTGGGAGTTTTGGAAGAAAACCAATTAGAACGCATGATTATAGGCTTTGCACACAATCGTGATTCTCCATATAGAATGCCAATTCTACTTGATTCGCCGACCCACTATGTGGATGCCAATTCTGCTTAAATGGTGACACACACTATGGACGCAATGATATGACTATGTCTCTCTATCACCATGAATTATGCTTGATCAGTCCTCATAGTTCAGTTTATTGTTAAAATGATAATGGGAATTTGAATGAAAGTGTCTGGTGATAATGGCGTACTTTAATCATGCTAGCCTTTAATTACCTACTTGTTCTACTTTATACATGAAAAAGTATGTTGCATCCATCCTGAAAACTTGTCTTATTTAGTTACTTTCTGATTGTTGACCTTGACTTATTTAGTTATTTTTGGTTTTGTCGAGATTGACTTACTAAAATTACGATGCATAGTTAGGAGAGTTTTCCTTACGGCTTTGTCGGTTAAAAGGGCGCAACTCTTTCTTTTGTTAGCAAAAATCCTGTGAAAAAATCTACTTCTTTCAGGTGCACTTACACGCTTGTTATCAATTTTTTTCTAATTAGTGATGAGATTTCGCAATGGAAATTAGCACACAAGAATAACAAATGTCCACATATCAAAGTACATGTTGTTTCAACGAAAAATATTACCGATGGATATTCGAAGATGCGTGTGGTTTACTTTTGGTGTGAAAGAGAAGATGAAGAAGAAAATCATAAAGATTATTGGAAAGAAGAAAGACAAAGTTTAGAAAACAAAAAGTGGATTATCTGTTATTGTTCAAGATGAAAAAAGAGTGCGATATTCTGTAATCTTACGACGCAGTTGGTGTGGTAGTATGTACAATGTTAGTGGGAAAAGACTGGTCAAAATTTGTGGAAAAATAAATGTGTCAAAGAACTTGACATTCTGATAGTTATGTCTTCCCATTATGTACGATAGATGTATTTGGCAAACTATATTTAGGGATATCAGTGGTTAGTTCAAACCTAGGAAATCTAATGAGAAGCTGGTAAATAAAGAGCCGATCAAAGTGGTGGTGGCCTAATATGAAGGCATCACGGCTTGTGTTCTTTTAAAGTTCAATACCATTAAAGTATTATTATAGTGCTCAAATTTATTTGATATTCATGTATTGCTTACTTCATTTGGATTCCCGGATTGGGTTAGGCATTGAAATGGCGGATCTAAAAAAAACCGTCTAAAAGAGAAACACACAACTCGGGGGTCCAAAATCCAAATAGGGATCTGATCGGCATGTCGTTCGCTCCGATACGACCGGGTGGGTTAAATTGACGTGTGCGGAACTGACAGAATCCAATTTGGATTCCCGGATTGGGTTGGGCGTGAAATGAGGAATCTAAAAAAAACCCAAGTCTAAAGGGTCAAAACACACAACCCAGGGGTCCAAAATCACAAATAGGGATCTGATCGGCGTGCCGTTTACTCCGGCACGACCGAGTGGGTTCAATTTACGTGTACAAACTGACGGAATCCGATTTGGATTCCCGGATTGGGTTGGGAGTTGAAATGACGAATCTAAAAAAACCCAAGTCTAAAGGGTCAAAACACACAACCCGGGGGTCCAAAATCCAAAATAGGGATCTGATCGGCATGTCGTTCGCTCCGATACGACCGGGTGGGTTAAATTGACGTGTGCGAACTGACAGAATCCAATTTGGATTCCCGGATTGGGTTGGGCGTTTGAATGACGGATCTAAAAAAAACCCAAGTCTAAAGGGTCAAAACACACAACCCAGGGGTCCAAAATCACAAATAGGGATCTGATCGGCGTGCCGTTTACTCCGGCACGACCGAGTGGGTTCAATTTACGTGTACAAACTGACGGAATCCGATTTGGATTCCCGGATTGGGTTGGGAGTTGAAATGACGAATCTAAAAAAACCCAAGTCTAAAGGGTCAAAACACACAACCCGGGGGTCCAAAATCCAAAATAGGGATCTGATCGACGTGCCGTTTGCTCCGACATGACCAGGTGGGTTCAATTGACATGTGCGAACTAATAGAATTTAATTTGAATTCCTGAATTGGGTTGGGCGTTGAAATGATGGATCTAAAAATAACCCGTGTAAAGGGTCAAAACACACAACCGGGGGTCCAAAATCCCAAATAGGGATCTGATCGGCGTGTTGTTCACTTCGACATGACCGGGTGGGTTCAATTGACGTGTGCGAACTGACGGAATCCGATTTGGATTTCCGGATTGGGTTGGGCGTTGAAATGACGGATCTAAAAAAAACCCAAGTCTAAAGGGTCAAAACACACAACCGGGGGTCCAAAAACCCAAATAGGGATCCGATCGGTGTGCCGTTTGCTCCGACATGACCTGGTGGGTTAAAGTGATGTGTGCGAACTGACGGAATCCAATTTGGATTCCCGGATTGGGTTTGGCATTGAAATGACGGATCTAGAAAAAACCCATGTCTAAAGGGTCAAAACCTACAACCCGGGGGTCCAAAATCCCAAATAGGGATCCGATCGGCGTGCCGTTCACTCCGACACGACCGAGTGGGTTCAATTGACGTGTGCGAACTGACGGAATCCAATTTGGATTCTTGGATTGGGTTGGGCGTTGAAATGACGGATCTAAAAAAAACCCAAGAAACGACAGATCTAAAAATAGTTTCTAATTCAACTTGAGAAATAATCACATATTTTAAATTTAATTTTTTAAAATAATGTATGTATATTAATTTTATTAATGTTTCTCATATTAATTTTTTTTTAATATAGGATCCACCTCCGGCACCTGACGATCACGGGGCGAGGACAGCAGACGATCCAGTAGATTTGTCCTGATTTTTTATATTTATTATTGTGTATGATTTTATATTTATTATATTTTATGATTTTATGTTGATTGTGAGTATTTGTGAAATTTATGAATATTGTAGCAGGTTTGAAATCATTGTTATTTCTCTATTTTTTTTAAAAAAAATTACAGAACTTTCCGACGGCATTTTCGACGGATAGTAGTCCGTCGGAAAATAGATATTACCGACAGAAATCACCCGTTAGAATTTTGGTCTACAGTTCTGACGGATTGTTTTCCGACGGATTTGTTGGTCTGAATTTACCTACGGAAATGCCGACGGATATTCCGACAAAGTCTGTCGGTAAATACTGACCAAATTTTCGACAAAGCTTTCCAACGGTTTTAGTTGGAAATTTCCGACCCATTTTCCGACGGATATTTCTGTCGGTATTTCCACATATTTCCGGCGGAATTTTTTGCCGTCGATAATTTCTGACCAGTTGGTTCCGACGAATCAGTTCCGACAACCGTTCGACAGAAAGCCGTCGGAAGTCTCTGTTTCCGACAGATTGTGTCCGTCGGAAAGCCCGCATTTTCTTGTAGTGTAAGCATCAGCCAGCTTTGTGACAAAGGTCATCAGATCAAGTTCCAAGAATCCAAGTGTAGGTATCCTGAAGGATGGAGCAGTAATCTTTGAAGCTAACAGAGAAAAGAACCTGTATGTGCTCTATCTTGAAGAACTCAAGGATCAAGACATTTGTTTATGGCCAGCAAAGAGTAGTCAACTGAGCTGTGGCACAGAAGATTGGGCCACTGAAGTTTGGATGGCATGAATAAGCTTAGAAAGAGAAGTCTTGTGGAAGGTCTGCCAAAGGTCAGCATAAATTGGATGGTATCTGCAGACCGTGTGCAAAGGGGAAGCACACTAAGAGTTCCTTCAAGTCAAGACTGTGGTAACCACCTCTAACCCTTAGAACTCCTTCACATGGATTTTTCGGCAATGAGGACCTAGTCTTGGAGGAAAGAATTTTGGATTTGTTATTGTGGATGATTATTCTAGATTCACATGGGTTTCCTTCTAGAGCATAAAGATGATACCTTTGATAGTTTTGTAAGCTTCAGCAAAGAGTACAGAGAAGACAAGAACTTTTGCATTGTTGAAATCCGGTCAGATCATGGAGGAGAGTTTCAAAATGAAAACTTTGCAAAATTCTGTAATGACCAAGGGATTGAGCATAACTTCTCAGCACCAAGGACACCACAGCAAAATGGAGTTGCTGAGAGGATGAATAGAACCTTATTTGATATGGCAAGAACAATGCTGGCAGAATATGATTTACCAAGGTATTTCTGGGCTGAAGCAGTGACACAACAAGCTATATCATTAATAGAGTAATGATCAGACCCATCTTGAAGAAGACTGCATATGAGTTGTTCAAGGTAAAGAAGCCAAAGATCAGTCACTTCAGAGCCTTTGGATGTCCATGTTTCATTCACAATAACATCAAAAGAGACATTGGTAAGTTGGATGTCAAATCAGATGAAGGCATCTTCATGGGGTATGCTACTAAACCTAAAGGTGATAGAGTGTTTAATAATGCACCTTATTGATTGAACAGTCTGTACATATTATTTTTGATGAAACTAACCCTTCCTTGAGAAAGGAAGCAGAAAGCGACATGGATGATGCAGATGACTTGTCTAAAATTAAAGAACACATCAATTGAGGACAAGAAGATCCACCTCTGGAAGACTTGCAGCAAACAGATATTGAAAATGAAAATCTTCCAAGGAGTGGAGATACAAGAAAGATCACCCACCTGAAAATATTATTGGTGATCCATCTGTAGGCGTGAGACAGAGGTAATGTAATCCCTTATGATTACCTAGCATTTGTTTCTCAAATAGAGCCTAGGACAGTCAATGAAGCTGTTACTGATGAGTCTTGGATTCTAGCCATGCAAGATGAACTGAATCAGTTCAAGAGAAACCATGTATGGTCACTTGTTCCTAGACCATCAGGTCATCCAGTTATTGGCACCAAATGGGTGTTCAGAAATAAATTGGATGAAGCTGGTGTGATCTTAAGAAATAAGGCCAGATTGGTAGCTCAAGGCTATTCCCAAGAGGAAGACATAGATTTCGATGAATCCTATGCACATGTAGCTAGACTTGAGGCTATTAGGATTTTACTTGCATATGCATCTGCTCTAGATTTGAAATTATTTCAAATGGATGTCAAATCTGCATTTTTAAATGGTTTCATTAAAGAAGAAGTTTATGTAGAACAACCCCCGGGTTTTGATGATTCAGAATTTCCAAATCATCTTTTAACTTTATAAGGCATTATATGGTTTAAAGCAAGCACCTAGAGCCTGGTATGAAAGGCTAGTTCTTTTTTATTAGATCATGTTTTCACTAGAGGACAAGTAGATAGCACTTTATTTATAAAGTCAAAGGTCAGCACATACTACTGTACAAATTTATGTAGATGACATAATTTTTGGATCTACTGATGAATCTCTTTGCAAGTACTTTGAGAAGCTTATGCAGGGAGAATTTGAGATGAGCATAATGGGGGAGCTGAACTACTCCTTGGATTACAAATCAAGCAGGAGGAGATGGCACCCACATCTGTCAAGCCAAATAACCAAGGAGCTCTTGAAGAAGTTTGGATTCGAAAATTCCAAGCCACTGTCAACACCAATGAGCACTTCAATATGATGGATAGTGATAAAGATGGTAAGAAAGTAGATCAAAAGATCATAGAGGTATGATAGGTTCTCTACTTTACTTAACTACCAGCAGACCTGATATACTATTTAGGTATGCATGTGTGCTAGATATCAAGCAGACCCTAGAGAATCTCATTAATTAGTGTTAAAAGAATTTTCAGATATTTATCTAGAACTCATGATCTAGGTATCTGGTATCCAAAATCATGTGAAGTAAATTTAGTAGGGTACTCTGATGCTGACTATGCTGGATGCAAACTAGATAGAAAAAGCACCAGTGGTTTTTGTCATTTCTTGCAGATGCTTGATATCCTGGTCCTCCAAGAAGCAGAATTCAGTAGCACTCTCAACAGCTGAAGCTGAGTACGTGGCTACTGGATGTTTCTGTACACAACTCCTATGGATAAAGCAACAACTTGAGGACTACGGAATGCACATCAAGTCAATTCCACTGTTATGTGACAACACAAGTGCCATAAACTTAACTAAGAATCCAGTACAGCACTCAGAGAACCAAAAACATTGAGGTTAGATATCATTTTATTCGTGATCATGTAGCTAATGGTAATATTTAAATATCTTTATGATGCAAATAATCAGTTGGCAGATTTCTTCACAAAAGCCTTACCCGAAGAGAGGTTCACTTCTCTCAGAAGGGAATTAGGCATGTGTAAATTGTGATAGATTTATCTGTTAAATACTGAAATATAAATTTCGGAGCCCAATTAATTATTCTCCTTGAACTGAGAAAAATTTATCTCAATTACTTCTCATTTATCCTTCTTGCGTAAATTCTTCCGCCGGTTCGTTTGTGTAATTCTTTATTTCTTTCGAACCGGGGTTTGTCGTTTTCTGCCAATAAAGGAGCACCTCTTCAAAAAGGGCATTTATCCTCCATTGCATAATCCCGAAATCTGTGTGGGATCGATTGTCTCCCTTCTTATCGCTTTCATCCTTCTGTTGTCTGAGGCGATAACCCTTTTGTCCCCGACATCGACTTCTCTCAGATTTGAAGCATTCAACCTCTCCCGCCAAAAATTTCTTGATGGCTTCTCCCTCAAACCACCCTTCCAAACTCCAGAACCTTTTGCCTTGATTCCATGGCCTCTTCAACTGTTTCCGATAGTTTTGGGGGTTACGGAGCTGCATTCCTCACCGCAGAAGAGCAAGCCAGGTTCGCCTCATCAAGGCAAAGCTTTGCGGGCACAAGGCAGTGGATTTAGCAGACTTGGAGAATAATGGAATGGGCAGTTTGGTTGAAGCTCTACAGAGGCTGAAATGGACGAAGATTGCAACCCTTTCTGATGTAAGTTTATCAGATCTTGTCAAGGCTTTATATGTCTGTCTGAAGATAGAAGAGGATGGGACGCTGACTTCTATGGTCAAGGGAACCCAAATCAGAATCACCAGGGATCTGTTAGCATCTTTGTTTGAAGTCTCTACCTCTGGTCGAAGTGGAGTCCACTCTGTGGACACTAAGGTCAAGGGTTTGGGGATAATAGGTCCGGAGTTCAAGCTGAAGGAGGGAAGCTGGATATAAACCAGTTAGTGCCTTTAACAGTTACTCCATTTTATAATTGTCAGATCATTGTGCCAAGGAGTGCAACTTTCTCCTCATGCACCAAGGTTGATTCAGACCTGATGTACTGGGCTATCCAGAATCAAGAAATTAATACTGCAGAACTCATTATTGAGAGAATGAAGTTTGCAAGATCTCAAGTGTGGGTATAAAAGCAAATTGAACATCTCACTACCATATGCCCATCTCCTGAGCAAAATTTTTCATCATTTCGGCATAAGTGTAGTTGGTGATGTGTCTGAAAAGATGGGCCAAGTTATTAGGTCCAGAAATTTAAGAAAAAGTGGATTTTCTGTAGTGAATGGTGTGTGGTCCAAGACTGGTGCGATTGAGGGTGAAACCATCCTTGGTGAAGCCCAAGATGACCTAGAACCAGTAGCAGAAGCAGCAGTAGTGTCTGAGGCAGCAGCAGCAGAGTGGATCCTGAAATTGTTCCAATTGTTCCATCGATTTCAAAAGAAGTGCCAGCAGCAGCAGTTCCAGCAGTAGCAGAAGAAGCAAGCAGCAAAAGAATGAGGACATCCCTCCTGAGCATATTGAGCCCTTTGGGCAATTCTCAGAGGTTCCTCTTCCATCTTCTCAAGTAGGCAGTCTACTTAGGGATGCACTAGACTCCATCTCTCAGGGGGAGCCAGTTGCACATGAGCCAAGTATAGCAAAATCTGTGGCAGAGGTCCACACAGAAGATGTAGTTATGGAAGAAGTTCCAAGCCAGCAGGAGCAAGTCCAAATTCAAGAGGATGTTGTAATGGAAGATGCTCCCATTGAGGGGGAGCAGTCAGTGGCAGAGGAGATCCAGGGAGTCAGTGCTGTGGCATCAGGCCACACTAAAATTCATTCAGAAGTCCTCCCAGTTCAAGAAGAAGAAGCAGCAGCAGCAACACAAACTGAAGTTCCCAAGGAAAGTGTGCATGCTGAAGAAGAAGCTAAAGTTGAGAAGGGCAATGAGACTCAGGGGGAGGAAATGAAAATCCCCCAGAGAACCAGTTCAGAGAAGGTGAGACTGCCAATTCCTCAGATTCTGAGGATGATCAAGATCAGCAGCCTTCAATGGATAAGGTCCAGGAGAAAGGGAAGCAACAGAAGTTCAGATGTCCCTCTCCTAGCTAACACTCCTTATCAGGACAGATGAGGCAAAGAGTCATTATCAATTTGAAGCCTGTGATAGAGAGGTTGGATGCTCAAGAGAAATCTTATGCTCATTGCAATCTGATGTAAACTCTATTTTCATGAGCCAGGCATCCGCATCCAAGGAGTTGTCTCAAGTAAGAATGCTGTAAGGTGGTTCAATAAGGAGTTAGGAAGCATGAATACAATGCTTTCTGAGATTTTGATGGTAGTTGGAGCCAAGCTCCTGCTCCTCCTCCACCTCCTGCTACTCAAAGAAGTGAAGAAGATGTTCCAAGGCCATCTGGGCCAGATGAGCAAGTGGCAGGGCCATCAGGGCCGGCAGCAAAGTCCACAAGCAGAGGACAGTGGTTCAGGGCCATCAGGGCTAGCTAAGCAAGTGCAAGGGCCTTCAGGGCCAGCTGAGAAGGTGTCAGGGCATCAGGGCTTATGGAGTCAGCGTTTGTGCAGCAAGTAGCTGAAGAAGAAGAAGTTGTAGGTCCTAAGCCCCCAGCTCCTTCCTCCACTCAGACCCCAGTACCACCATCACCCCCTTCATCATCCACAGCTCCACCTGCACCTCAAACCTTCAAGAAACCACAACCCGAACCATCTCATCACCTACACCTTCCCTTCTCAACCCACCTCTTCTCCTATCTCTTCAACAACCATCCTCCACCTCCACTATCTTTGCGGTCCCTCTAGACTCTCATCAGCTGGAGCCTCCTTTTCTTCTGGTCCACCATCCTCAGGACCATCAGATATCCCACCTACTACCTCACACTCCCTTTTACATCCTTCTCCTCCACCCTCTTTCATTACTATAATTCCTGAGGGTGCTCAACTTGAATCTCCCTATCTTGGGAAAGTCAAGGATGAGTTTGAAGAAGTCATCCTCCGGTCTGTACTGAAGGTTGGGGATCATATCCATAGGGCAGACTCTTCTAGTTCTGCACCTAAGAAGAGGAAATTCTCCTCTCTTTCATCTGAACCTCGCTATCCCCCTCTGTGGTTTTGTCTCAGAGGAGACAACAGAAATAAACTCTGTACAGATAATATCTTCAGAAGGTTGTTTTGCTACTATTATCAACCTTCCTTCTTAACCTTTCAGACCACTTGAATGTTATTCTACCCTTATACTCTCTAACCAAATTAGAAAAATCCAAAATCTTCTCTATTGCTCATTCCAAGACTGAAGAGCAATGGGCTAGGGGGCACAGAGAGTTGTACAACAAATTTCTTCTAGCTAAGTCTACTAGATTCCCTCCAAGGGACCATTCTCTGACTCTCTCAGAATGGTTCCAAATTCATCACAAGAATAGTTGGGCCCCATTCATTCAAAGGAGATCAAGATGGCCAGGCATTTCCAACTCTTCAACAACTATAGATATGTCCATCGACTCCCTGAGGTCCCATTCAGCCAATTTAAGCAAACCATAAATGCACTTGGTGACGCCCACACTGAAGCTATCCAAGTAGACTTTGCCACCCTTCAGGTGCCAGAGGAAATCTTGCTTCCACCTATTCACTCTCTAGTCATGGACTCTTCTGTTGGGTCTATCATCTTTGAACATTTTGCCAGAGTAATGGGCAGAATCAAGGTACAGAAGGGCTTCCAAGTGGCATTTCATAGATTTCTCTTCAGAGAATACACCAAGGCCATGTCAGTGCTGAGGTTCTAGCTCCTATTCTGTCAGAATGTGAGAGGTTGACACCTTCAGACTGGGCCAGATTTTACCCTCTCTCTACTCAGCAGCTGTCAGATCTTAATGAATCCTAGGCCAGGGAAGGTCACTCTCCAGTTTCTGTAGCTACATTTTTAGACATGAACTCTATTCACCTAGTCCAAGATCCCTTCGGATTTGGGTTGAGCGATATAAAGTCCATGTGGCCCTGTGTCAAGAGCTGAAGGCCAAGCAGAACTTCTATCCCATTTCAGTTGATCAATTTATTGCTCGAGCCAGTTTTGGATCAGTATCCTTCAAAAGAATCTCCCTTAGCAAAGAAGCCTATGCCAATCTCCTTGATGAGCAGTTGGCTCTCCATTTGAAGAGAATGGCTCCCTCCATGGGACCCAAGTACACTCTTGCCCCTGGTATATTTCGTCAAGTTTTTGAAAAGCAGGAAGAACATGCATGGGAAATCATTTCTCATTTTGCCTCCCTCCTCTCTCCTGCCTTTTATCTTCCTGTACCTTCCCAGAATGAATGAATACAAATAGTATTTCCTGTCTCATTCAGCTCTTTTCTCTTCTTCTTTGTCTTTTCCTTGCATTTTTTTTTGCTAATGACAAAGGGGGAGAATTATTGCAGCTCTGAAATACATATGGAGATCTATTTATCTGTGCTATTTGCTAAAGTTTGTTAATTTGTTAAAGTTTTGTCATCACCAAAAAGGGGAGATTGATGAATAGTCTATCCCCATGTAATTAAAAGTAATTATATTTCTATTTTGGTGATTAACAAAACCATATTATTGTGATAATTTTCAAACCCTTGATTAAGGTCACTAACCTATTTTCTATAAGTTTTGAGCACAGAAATATAACAAGGAAATTCAAGCCAAATTGGTAAGTATTATTCATACTGAAGCAACAGTAAGATCAAGTATGATATTTCTCTAAGTACACATCGGTTTCCTTTATAAATCATAATGACTATAGTATAACTGTAACAATTTCCTCATAACAGTTTCATAAGTGCCTTATCGATTTCTTCATAGAATGAAACATCGTTTGAATTCAAAAGAAATCGTTATCGTAACGACTTGCCTTCGTAACGATTCATTTAGTCATCATAACGACTTGCTTTCGTAACGATTCCTTTAGTCATCGTAACGACTTGATTTTGTAACGATTCCTTTAGTCATCGTAACGACTTGCTTTCATAACGATTCCTTTAGTCATCGTAACGACTTGCTTTCGTAACGATTCCTTTAGTCATTGTAACGACTTGCTTTCGTAACGATTCCTTTAGTCATCGTAACGACTTGCTCTCGTAACGATTCCTTTAGTGATCATAACGATTTGCTATCATAACGATTCCTTTAGTGATCATAACGATTTGCTATCATAACGATTGCTTTAGTGATCATAACGATTTTCTTATCGCAACGATTGCTTCAGATCTTATAACGATTTGCTTTGCGCATCGACTTCTTAAGTAATCATAATGATTTCCTTGATGATCACAATGACTCTTTCATATCTCACAACGATTACTGTTTCGTTGCATAACGATTTCATAAGTCATAAATGCATCGATTTCATATCAATCAACTTAACATATGACTTATCCTTCAACGGGTTGAATAGTCAAAGTCTTTGCACATATTCTTCTGTCAGCTGTGCATTTAATGAAGACTGAATGTATCTCTGCATGCATGCAATCGATATCATCCATTATCGTGTCTATTCCGTATGCATATTTTTAAACAACAAAATGGCATTACTATTTTGATGAATATTCACACCAACGTTGACTGACAACAAGAGACAGCCTAGCTGTCTACTGCTTTAGCATTTAATGTATGCAGGTCTCTGACAACATTCGTCATACAACGTTGGACCTTGTAGAAGCCAAAGGACACTTAGAAGATCCTATCTCTTTGCGTGCACAAATGGATAAGGACTGTTGACTGGAAGCTTCCAAGTGCCACTCAGTCTAACGTCCACCAAAATCTAGAGGCAACGGATACTTCAACGTCTAGATTTCAAATTGAAGCTATATATTGAAGAAAGGAGCTTCAGTAGAGACACACTAGATAGAGAACAACAGTAAAAAAAAATCACTCTGATCATCAAGTCTTCCACGAGTTCTCAAGAAAGAGCCAAGCCTCATTCCATTAGATTAGCTCTTTGCTCTCTGCATTGTTTGTAGATTTTCGAGAGAGCTTGTTTGGTTCATAGAGTGAGCTTTTGTTTGTAGATCTCATTGCTCTCAGTCCCTAGCTTCAGATCTTGGCTTGTCAAAACTTGATCTAGGGGCTTAATCTCCTGCTTACTTGTTTCTGTGGTTGTATCCTTTGTGTGTGAAGGAAGACCTGGTGGTATCCAGGGTGTGTGTGAGCCCTTCTGGTGTGAAGGAAGACCTGGTGGGGTTTCCAGGGTGTTGTTCCTCTTCAGGCTGAGAAGAGAAGACCAGCTGAGTTGGGTGTTGTAGTGTCCATAGGGGGACTGTACCCTAGTTAGAAAATCCTGAGTTGTTGCTCAGGGACTGGACGTAGGACTCCTGTGGAGAGGAGGTCCGAACCAGGATACATCTTGTGTTGTGTGATTGTCTTCATGTGTTTGTTGTTTCTCTTTACTAATATTAACAATCTTCAAAGTGTATTTCTTTGTGAATGTTTTTAGGGGACAAGTATTAATTGATAAAATTAAAGACCCATTCACCCCCCCCTCTGGGCTACCTAACTGGGCAACAATCTTTTCCGCCACCAAGTCGGGGAGTGTGGGGACTTGGGTGGCCATGTAGGAAAAATGGGAGATGAAACGTTCGGAGAAAATGTCAAAATTGATAAGATCCGATGCGGGTAAAGAGGTAAACCACCTCAAAGCCTCCCCTCCAATGATTGTTGGAAGAGGTGAACTAAGAGGACCTGATCATATAACCACCGATGGAGTCAATAGTGAAGCCAACAAGGTGGAATTGGGGGTCACTGGACCCATCGTACTTGCGGTATTTCGGGGCCTTGAAACCCGAAGGAAAATAGGCATTGGGGAGCTTGCAATAGTTTTGGAGAGAGAGAGGCTTGGAGAGGGATATAGATTTAGCCAAGAGCCTCCTAACAAGGCCCTCCATCTCTGACCGGGAGATGGATTCAGATTGAACAGGGGTGTGGGCTGAACATGAGATGGATAGATGGAAGGTGGAGTTGGGATAGAAGTAGGTAAAGGAGTGGGAGGAATCGGAGTGGAATGGGAATGGGGGAGATAGGAACCCGTGAAGGAGTGTTGGGCCTAGGAGCAGGCCTAGATGAGGAAGAATGGAAAGGAAAAGGGGATGGAGAGGAAGGAGAGGCCGCTGCCCGGACGGTATCTTAGAAAGCATTGAAATGATGTCCTCAGGCGAATAGCGGGAGAGGGGTTTGGAGAATTTAGGGTCTTCTTGAACATCTTGGGCATATGTGATTGACCCCTAAACTCATGCTCTCCTCATTATCAGCTTGAGAGGTTTGAACAGACTCCTCGGGCTGAACATTAGTGTTAACCATACCGACAAACTCATCATTGATGTTGTCATCATACTCAAATGCCGGGATGTTAGACATGTTGACAGAGTTCAACCAACAGTCCATTTAACAACACAACCTACTAATTTTAGGATGGTTAAGTTGATTAACTATACTGTTATTAGAAGAAATATGAATTTCTACCAAACAATGTTATCAAACAACGTCCCTAAAATTTTAGAAGTTGAAGTTGTGTGTTAACTTGACTTGACAAGGCCGGTTCTCTCCAAACATAGTCAAACCCGGTGAATAGGTAGTCTAAATGGGAGGGTAAAGGTCCTCTTGCCCCATACCGTAAGGGAATCCACGGAATTTAGGGACTTATAGAGTTCCCCTTGGAGCCAACCCAATTTACCCGAGAGGAAATCCTCGAGTAAAAGGTTGTGAACCAAGGAGGGGCTATGCTAAAATGTTGGGGAGGCTAGAATAGAGAAGAAGAAAGGACCCCCCATGACTGATGACCGTTAGGAATAAAATAGGAAGCAATCAAAAAACAAAATCAATCAAAATAGTCCAAAAAAACATGCTTCTGGAAATAAACGGCAAGCATATGGACGTTCAGTTCTTCAGAAACATATAGATGGCATGATCGACTGACGCTGACATGGAGTAAATGGAAAGGGATATGGATGCTAAGAATAACTCAATAATAGGAAGGTTGGACGTTTACCTGGGTTAACGACACTATCGCTTTCCGTTTACCTGGTTGCAGACTGAAACCGTGGCAGCACTGTTGGTCCCATCGCGATCACCAGAGAAGAGCTATGGACGCTCCATTCCACGCACCCCGTGTGCCGATGGATACTCCAGAGGTTCACGAACGTTGCCGATCCCTCGTTGGCGATGATGGGTTGCTGGTTGACTTCGTTGACTCTTCGGTTGGCTAAGTTGACTAGGGAGAAAACAAAGAAACAACCAAAGGAAAAGGAGATGTTGCGATTGCCAGGGCCTTACCTGTGCCCAAGGAAGTAGAATGATCACGTCGATGTCATGGCCTCGCGCAGCGGATGATGGTGGGACTCCAACTTCTCTTTCTTTGGCCGACCAAAGGAAGAGAGCTCCACGGTCTCATTCGATGTGTTCCTACCACAAGAAAAGCTCTATTAGACTTTGAAGAAGTGTAGTAAATGTCCTAAACAGAAAGAAGAAGCCCAAAAGGTGAGCCCCGTACCAGTTGCGGGCTTGAGAAGAGGGGTGGCCAAATGTTATGACCACCCTTCTTCCCTCCATTTTTGGTTTGGGAAACCCCTTTTTAGGTGTGTAGGAAGGTGCCCTACGTGCCTAGTGTGTGTGTGTGGTGTGTGCAACATGCAAACTAGAGGAGAGAGGGTAGGGAAAGAGCGAAAGAAGAGGGAGAGATCCTCGTTGCTGTGGTTGATGGCTCCTTTGTGGGCTCCTCCAGCACTTGGTGAAGCCTTCTGGACGCTCAAAGAGTTTAGAGAAAGAATGGGAACATGAGTGGAGACTTTGGTGCACTTTCTCTCTCTTCTCTCAAGGCATGTAAGGTGTAGCTCGTCCAACCTCCCCCCCCCCCCCCCCCTCTTAGAAGGCCTAAGGACTACCTATATAGGTAGTGGGGGCGCAGCCAAGGGGCCTTGGATGCTCAAGTGTGAAGAAACACACTTGTACAAGTGGCAATCAAAGTGTTAAGGGCTAGACCAATAGGAGGGGGCCACATAGGACTTTTACTAGGTCAAGGGGGTGCCAAGGTGGCCCATTTTCCCGTTGGGAATGGCCCCACACGCTGCATGGGTGAGGAGAGGGCGCTTAGTGGGCTAGAATCTCGGGCAGTTGTGCAGACCAGGTAAACCAGGTAGACGGCAAGCGATGCCGCCACTAGCGCCATGCAGACGTCCACATAGGTGGCCGCCAACCATAGTCAACGTCCATGGGGATTGCCGCCAACATGTAGTCAGCGGAAGTCGATGCAGCTGTCTACATGGGATCCGAGGCAAGTCAATAAATGGTCAAACGGGCTTTATTGGGCCATAGAACCACACGAAAATGGGCCAAATCATCTCGCGTCTACAACATGCAATGGATGAACAATTATGGAAAGATCAAAAATCATATAAATAAGGAAAGTCCACATGCAATAAACAAATAACATAATGGGAAAGCTCTTAAACTAAGGAAGTCCACTCTAGCATGTAATCTCCACAGATTCATATCACATTCTTATTATGCCAATTTCACACCAAGCTAGATCACAAGATAATAATCAAATGAATATAGATCAATCAATTCATATTGTACTTAAGAATCGTATTCATGTCTTTATAGTTTTCAAATGGTTGATTTGTTTTTTTTAGGCCAATGCGTCACTAGTAACATACTTACAGACTAATAGACTAAACATACCGATGACTAGCCAGAAAGAACAGTCTCGGGTCGGCCTTTAAATCGCGTCATAACCAGTCAACACACTTAAAGGAGCCGTACATAGACAAAGCACAGTTCGGTAACAAGCATGTAAATCACGACGTACATACCCGTCGCATTCAAATCGCGACATACATCACGTCGTCGCAATCAATCGCGATGGGTCATGTGGTCGCCGTTCAAAGGGAATAGTGACGATCAACACCGAGGCATAATACTACTATCTGACACGACAGGTCACCCGTCATGTTAAGGAGATAGTTTTAAAAATGAAATATAAAAATACAGAAAATTCTTTGGGCGGGAAACGAAACAAATCGCGATGGCCTATGCCGTCGCGTTAAGACAAGCGCTGAAAACCATGCAGCGCACAGTTTCATGCACTGTGGTTGACCGGTCAGACATCAAAATGTGTTGGAAGACTCGGTCACCTTTCAATGAATCGCGTAGTACCAGTACGTCACGTTCCTACATGAAGATTCGTGACGTCTGGATATGTCGCGGTTCTTGATCATACCCGAAAATGCAGAAAACTATTACACCCTTCATGATAGACCTATAACTTGGAATCTAATGACATTTAGACAAAACTCTCAACATGAAAAACGACAAGGACAACTAGTATAAGAAGATTCATGTTTTGGGTTTGACCCCAATCTATCTATGTTTGTGCGAAATGCATGAAGAGCACAAAAGGCCCTAGACATGCGCGAGTTAGGGAAAACACTTAATACTCAAGATGTACTCGATGAAAATCGACGAAATCACTTGCACATGAAATTAGACTCGACGCTCTACACATTGATATATGATTTATTTAGATTTGGCCCGAGATCACCTACCGTTTGGGTTGAAGAAGTCACATTTTTTTAGAAAGCCCTTTTTCAGACCGCTTGGAGGAGAACACTAATACACCCAATCTACTAAATGAAAAATAGGCAAACTAGTGCCATTAGGATCTAGACTCGACCCTATTTCCAGAGATATAAGTCTTGCACGGTTTGGTTAAGGTTTGGCTTACTTTGGTTGACTCCAAGGAGAGCACTCGCACAGGTCGATGCAGACACAGTAGGGAAGAAAAGCTCAGTCTGGTGCGTTTCCCTCCACCTCTTGTGCTCAGGAACGGCTAACCACGACCCCAACACTAAGTAAAACTCATCCCTAGGGTTCATGACAAGTATTTAAGCATCTAGGGTTTTAGGAGTCCCATTGGGTGTAGGAAAGAAGGGTTGCGGTTTTGGTCTATCCCTTCCTTGTTTTGATGATTCTCACCCCATTAGAGTGTGAGAGGCTTTAGGAAACTCTCTAGTATGGCTAGGCACGAATTTGGGTTGTTATGTGTGAGTAATTGCCTCAAGTTTTACCCTAATTGCCTCTTTCTAATTTCAGCTCACTTAGGGTTACAAATTCCATGTATTTTTCTTGCTTCATTTTATTCTTGGGCCAAAGGTGTTCCATTGGCCCAATTCCAATAATGGGTCATCAATACATGATGTTGGAAGTCTCTCCAACATGTTTATTTAATTTAAGATCATGTTATATTTCTGTGTGAACGGTTTTCCGACTTAGTTTCCAAATTTGGATAATTAGTCACATTCTGACGTACACTTGGCCAATCAGATTTTTCGTTGCATGAATTTCTTCTTGGAACACTTAGGAATAATGTTTAGGGTTGATTTATAATTTTTACAAAATTTTTCAATGTGTTCTTACACGTACGATAGCGGTATGTATGTTCTACCATTTCAATAATACAGAAATTTTATTTCCAAATTTTAAATCACTGAATTTTTCCGGGTGCTACACCAAGTATAACACAAGATATCGTACACTTGTGCCCTAGCTCGTTCTCCTACGACCCCAACAATGGTAAACCTTTCCCAAGAGACTCTTGACGATTATTTATTAGATCTAGGGTTTATTCAAATCCTAATGTGCTTAGGATTAGGGAGTATTATTTAGAGTTGAACTATGATTTTTATGGAATTTCTAATGGGTTTTGTATGTACGATAATGGTACGTATGTTTTTGCTATTTCACTAATATTGATTTATCGTTTTCAATTTATTTCTAATTTTCCAATTACTAAATTTCTGGGGTGTTACACATAATCTTGAGCTCTCAGAAATACTACATATGATTTTTCCAGTAGGTATAGTCAGTTCCATTAAATAAAGGAGGCCTAGACACTGAGTGTCCTTCAGCTAAAAGACCCTGCTAGTATTCATCATACAAAATCTCTCCCGATCGTTAGATCAAGCAAATTAAACTATGAAATCGGAGAAACCCGCTCTAATACCAATTGTAGAGTGTGTAGAATAGACCTAAAGGGAATCTAGAAGGGGGGTTGAATAGATTACCACCAATTTAAAACAAATAGACCTTAATTTTGAGATTAAGAGAGAATATGGAAAACTGGTGAGAATGTAGATCGAATTGGAGTCCAATTGTGTGTGCAAAGTGTGTACTCAAGATCAGCAGTGTGAAAGAGATGAGATCAAACAACCGTGTCTATCAATCATCTAACGATAGAATAGAGCAAACCACAAGACACGATGATTTAAGGTGGTTCGGATTACACAACTTGTGTATCCTACATCCACCGGCCACACACACATGCCAACTGCTTATCAGCAAGGTCAACACATTCAATCACACACACACACATGATCTGAGATGATCAATACCTAAGATCAAACCACACACATGTGAATTGAGCACAAGGATTGCTCAATTCAACATCACACACTTGAATTGAAGAACTGAAATGCAAATGAAGAATTCAGAGTATGGAAGGAATAGATGGAAGAGTAGAATTCTTCCGGTTCTTCGTCCAGATCCTCCTTTGACTTTGAATTGCTGATGAATTGGTGTGGATGCTTCAGCTCTGATGACTAATTTTCTCCAATTTGATCTCCTGAGACAGATCTCCTAGTTCTTGGTCCTTGGAGCTTGGAGCAGAGCACTGGGGAGCCTTCCTCTGGTTGCTTCTGAGCTTTGAAAATGGTGTGGAGGCTCCTTAGTCAGAAAAGGAGGCTAAGTGTTGACCAGGTTGCAAGCCCAGAGGGGGGGGGGGTGAATGGATTGCTAAATATTCTTTTAGGATATTCCTGTAAATAAAAATACTTTGATAGAAGACACTAAGTTCGATGGTTAGAGTTAGTATAAAATAAAAACACAATGAGATCAAGCACACAGACAACAAGGATTTTATCCTAGTTCAGATCTCCTATCACAAGGAGTCCTACGTCCAGTCTCCAAGCAACAACTTGAGATTTCACTAAACAAGAGTACAGTCCCCCTTAAGGACACTTACACATCCAGCCATAGCTGACCTCTCTTCTCTACAAGAAGAGGCACTATACCACCTGATGCAACAGGTCTTCCTTCTTACCAAAGGGAACAATCACCCACTCCACAGCAGGTCTACTCTCACACACGAGAGGAACACTCAAGAAAAATGAGTAAAGAGTGGATGGCCCCTAGACCAAGCTTATAGAGACTGCTTGATTTGAGGTGGAATCTGAGAGACAAAGATTGCACACTGTGAGGTCTCTAGATCTACACAAGCCCTCAAAGAATAAACCAGTTGCTATGGAGAGCTAAGAGCTAAAGACTATTTGAATGAACGAGCGAGCTCTTCTTTCTTTCTCTTCAACGTGACTAAGGTGTCAAGCTATTCAGGAAGTGTGCTACAAGAAGTCACCAGTCTTCTATTTATCTTCTCTGAAAGATTTGAACCGTTGAAGTATTCGTTGTCTCCAACCTTTATTCACGTTAGATGTGTTTGGTGCGATGTAGGGAGCAAGAGAACCTGTAGCCATTTAATGCTGGGATAGACACATACACAGAGGAAGATTATCTGAATCTCTTCTTGCTTTTGTTAGAGTGACAGGTCCAATCATTGCAATGTGTGAGTCCACCGGAAACCTGCACACAATTAATGCTGAAGTATAGACAACTTGAATGTGTCTAAACTATCAGTCAACGTTAGTAGTTGTGCTGTAAGAAGATATGCCAAATAGGAAGTTCCATTCTGTCATCTTTTAAGGTTTACTTACGTGGCATGAATATGGTAGCATGAAGATATGTTGTGTAGAGATATTGTACCACACACAATAAATACAGATACATTAAGGTTGGCGGGAATATATGAAATCCATAGTGATTTGAAAAAATATATTTGAATATCATGAACGATAGATATTATGAAGGATGAAATGTATTCAAAATTATCTAGAATGATTATAATAGAAATATTCATCAACTGTCTAAAACATAATCGATATAAAAGAGAGTTGATGTTTAGAGACAGTCTGTGTACAATGAAAGTCGATGTAAATATGAAACGATGTTGAGATATAACCATAATCCATGTGAAAATGTAATCCATGTTGACATGAAGTTGATGTGAACATAATCCATAAATGTAGTGAAGTCGATGTTCTGTATGAAATCATTGTTTAATTGAAGTCGATGTCAAGTGAAAACGATGTTCTAACTAAAGTCGTCGTTGTACTGAAATCGTTGTTCAAATGAAATCGTTGTTTGACCGAAGTTGATGTCAAGTAAAGTCGATGTTCTAATGAATCGGTGTTTAAGTGAAATCGATGTTTTAAGTGAAGTCGATGTTTCATATGAAATTGATGTTCTACCGAAATGAAATCATTGTAGAAACAAATCATTGTTCAAGTGAAATCGATGTTTGAAACGAAGTCGTTGTCTAAGTCAAGTCGATGTTCATATGAAATCGATGTTCTACCGAAATCGATGTTTTAAGTGAAGTTGATGTTCTATATGAAATCGATGTATAAGTGAAATCGATGTAGAGGCGAAATCTATGTTTATGCCAAAATTGATGTTCTAATATGAAGTCGATGTAGAGCCGAAATCGATGTTTTAAGTGAAGTCGATTTTCTACATGAAATCGATGTATAAGTGAAATCGATGTAGAGGCGAAATCGATGTTTAAGCCGAAATCGATGTTCTAATATGAAGTTGATACTTAAGTGAAATCGATGTTTGTTATGAAATTGATGTTTAACAAGGTAGTCGTTATTTGAGTGAAATCAATGTAGAAATAGAATAGTAATCGATGTGAGCTTTTAATAGAAATCGATGTATACTTAGACAAATCATATGCAATGCACTTTAAATAACAATGAGTGTAGATAACTTACTGAGTTTGTTTAGTTTGAGACCTTCATAAAATGATGTTAGTCAGTAATTTCTAGGGTTTTGTTAATCACCAAAAATACATATAATAAATAACAAATTATATGAGGATGACTGATCATCAATCTCCCCCTTTTTGGTGTTGACAAAACATAAAAAAATGCATATATGAAAGAGCTGAAATAAATTTGCTGGAAAATGTTAGAGTATGTATTTCAGAATGTTTTCTCCCCTTTTTTGTCATTAAGCAAAAATGAATAAATGAGCAAAAAATAAAATAGAATGAAAGAGAAAGATAAATGAGAGCCAAAGATGCAAATCTTATTAATTAGTGAGGGTGAGAAATATAGAAGGCAGGAGACAGAAGGGAAGCATGGCGAGTAATGAGCTGCCAAGTTTGGGCTTCCTGCTCTTCAAAAAGATTTCTAAAACACCCCAACTAATATTATAGGAAGGCCCCATCTCTGGACTAAGTCTTTGGATGTGAAGCTTTCTCTGATCTTCAATGAATAGGGTGTATTCATCAGTACTAAGAGATGACTTGTAGAAGCCAGCAGTCCTAAAACTGGCATGCTGAAGGAACTTGCCAATAGTGATAGGATAATCTAGCATGTGAGACTTCAGGTCCTCCTTCAAGACCTCAAAAATCTTGAATCTCTCAGCCCAAATAGAATAAGGATCTGAAACTAGGTTGATGGAGTTGAGATCCATGAACTGCTCAGGTGTAAGAATAGGCTGATTTGAATGAGCTAAGGAGGAATTCATCTGATTTAACTGAAGAGCTGCCTGATGGTAGACTTTACACCATTCAGAGTTGAGAAATCTCTCAGATTTTGCTAGCAATGGAGCTAAAACAGAAGACTTGATATAACCTCTATGATATTCTCTAAAAAGGAATCTGTGAAGGCAAGAGGGGCTCCCTTTTGAACAAAAATTTGAGCCTTTACTTTGGCAAACCTCTTAAAGATAATAGGACCCACATTAGAGTCCATAAGCAGAAAGTGCAATTGAGGGAGAAATGCGAGAGCAGACATCTTGAAGGTGGCAAAATCAACCTGAAAGGGGACATTTACTGGGTTTTCTGGGAAAAGAGAGATAGCGGCCCTCAACTGGCCAAGCTGAACTTCTGGAAGGCGATTAACAAAGAAGTAGTCTTGTAGCAACTTGGATTTTTCAAAAAAAAAAATATAATAATATATATCTATAATAAGAATAAATAATAATAAGAGCTTAATATTAAAAATCGAAAAAAAAAAAAAGAAAATTAATAAAACCCATCAAATGAAAATAAGTAATGGGCTTTATTAAATGGACCCATTAGAAATTGTGGGTTAAAATAGAGATTTTTAAGAAGGGGAATAATAGAGAAATATCCAAAATTCGTAACTAAAATATTACAAAAATAGAAAAGAGATATTTAATACATTAAATAGCTAGTTTGAATTAGAATTAGATTCCTAACCTACCCCAATTGATTGGCCACGAAATCCCCTCTCTCCCAACCCAAATAGGAGATCTCTTGCTTAAAAAGGGGGAGAGGAAAATAGGAAATTCAGAATTTAATAGGAGTTAGGCTTAAACTGGGAAAGGAAATAGGGAGAAGCTTAAATACTTCTCTTAAACCCTCATGGCCGGCCCTAGCTCGTGCCAAGAGGTTCCTGGACCAGGAGAAGAGGCCAAGAGGAGGAGAATTCGTGGAGAGGAAGGATCTCTCAAGTTCTTCCCGAGTTCTTCAAGTCTTAACCCTAGAGAGAGAAAAATGATCAAAGGTAGGCATTCTCACAAGCATAAACCATGAAACTTTTTCTGTAGGATGTCTCATCTATCAGGATCAAAAGTCCTTTGGTTTCATAATTTTCCATCGAGCATATCTTTCGTTCTTGATTTTTCATGTTCTGCAACTTACATGACCCCGAACCCACTTCTTAATTCTTGATCTTCTTGTATACTCATCCCCATGCCACGAGATTTTTACTATAGGAACTGATGCATGTTAGGCATCTTTTCTGCTCGTAAAAGCCCTAAATTTGATTCATCCTATCTTGAGAATTTAATCGTTGATCTCAACTATGTACTGTTTCATGTCCATCCTGAGTACCCGTGTTTAAAACATGTCTCAACCCTGATTGTTTTCCAATCCTATTTATTGTAAGCACCCATGCATGTCTTGGTCATTGCAACTAGTTTCATGATTTTTCATTGACTATACAATTAGTTGTGATTTTCTGAATCACCCTGTGTCAAATAGGGTAAGTTCTGGCCCGCAATCCAATGTACAGTCCTTTCCCTGTCGGACTCGGGCGCAGACCCTCTGAACGTGACGGCCCAATAGGCCGCATTCACAAGGGCCGTTGCGACAATGCCCTCTGTCGCGATCTGATCGCGACAGGGCCTGTCGTCGCGATTTGCTGCCCGACTTGACTAAACCTATCGCGACCTGAACAAGCACCCATCGCGATATCAGTTGACCCCGTCACGACCCTCATTAGGGTACGTCGCGATCTTGGTTTTTTGCAAGAACCCCTATCTCAGCAATGCTTGATTATCTACAGTGTTTGTACACTTGTTTAACAGTCATACATACAGAATAACTCTGTTATAAATTAAACATTTATGTATGATTAAAATACATGCACATGATCCTTTCTATCTACAATTTCATGACACTTACACACACTTTGAACCATCCAATTATGTCGTAATTGGCATGAAATTATATTCATAATACATCTGGTAAATTATGCAATTAAATTACCATATTTAAATATAGTTGTCTATTGTTTCTCGCGATGTTTTAGGAACACTGATATCGACGCTCCACTATTCTAGAACTCCTCTAGAACGTTGAGCACATGTTTCTATATACACACACTTTCTTGACTTGGACAAACTCTTCCTCAGATATTCCTTCTGCCGGACTAGTAAGTCTTTGTTCAATGCCTCCGTAAGTCTCCTCTGTCCATGGATTCCCACATGGTCGACGAGCCGGTTGTACCCTAACACCTATTACACCCTTAGGGATCAATATGGTCCAAACGGCTATTAGAAATTCACTCTCATCATGAGTCACGCCGGACCTCTGGACCTGTGCTTAACATGGCCAGTGGTAAGGTCGTGAGTTCAGCTGACTGCCAACACCATGTGCACGTGTTGTGCAACTGTTACTATCGCTCGTTACTCTACGTTTCATGTGCAAGGTCAACTAACTCTCATCTATACTCTATTTGCTCATCTATTCACGTTCACTCCACTATCTCATCTATTCATCTAGTACTCTCATCTACTTCTTGTACTCTATATTGGCCATTGACTGATTGTCTAAAGATGAACAATATAACCAATGCCTGGCAAATATAAAGGGCCCGATCTGGTCCTGGGATGTGCGCCCGAAAGTGCTAGTGCCCATGGGAGTTAAATGATCAGAGTGTTTGGCATTACACTAAAGTGCTATCTATCTTGACTATCTAAATGACAATCAAAAGTGCTATGTTCTCTCGTTGTCCATTGACAACAAGGTGCTATGCTATGCTCGTTGTGCTATGCTATACTCATTGTGCTATTTTGTACTGTGGCCATCTTGCTATACTTGACTTTGTGCTATCTTGCAATTATTGTGCTATTCCCGACACTGTGCTATTTTTGGAAAGTCTATATTTGGAAAGTCTTGCTATTTCGTTCACGTACTGTCCTGCTATATTATTATATAATTTACTCTCTCTCCGTTCTATCATTAGTTACTCTGCCTTTAATACATTAATTACTTAAAGCCTACTTGAGCCTGAGATTAAGTCCTACTGAGCGATGTTCGCTCACCCTGCATTATTTGTCGTTGTATTCTCAGGTGAGACCGAGGATGAACCATACACTCAAGAGGACGGGAACGACCTGGAGTGATGACATGAGCACCCTAGCGTCCTATTGCTATGTTTAGCATTGTAGTAGTTAGGTTTGAAGTTTAGTCTTTTGCCTTCTTCCAATGTAATGGGTCCTATAGATTGGCTCTGATATTAGTGGTTGTAACTAGCATTTGAAAGTATTAATGGAATGAATTTTCTTTAGTATTATTCATTGCAAAATTGGTTGATGTCTAGTACTCGCTATATACCCTTACTTGCAACTGCCTCACATTCCGATATTCCGCGTCGGGGCGTGACAAGTTGATATATCTGGAACTGCCTAACTAGTTTGATCTCCTTCTAAATGAAAGGACCCCAGGTGGATCTGTGCTGACAGACAAACCATTAGATAGAGTAAGAGGATGGTCTGAAGGTGGAAATGTGTTGGCTCTGGAAACCTCAAATTTCTTGTAAAGTGCTTTATTTGCCCTGGCCCACTGATCCTCAGTCTTGGACTCAGCTGAGGAAAGGATTTTTGATTGGTCAGGATTGGGCATGAGAGATAGGAAGAATAAGATTGAGATGTTTAGAGAGATTTAGGTAAGGGAGGCCAAAGTTGCAGCAAAAGTATATTTTTGGAGATATTCAGAATATGGAGATTTCTTTTGTGGACAACTGAGAGAGAGTACAATAGGGGAGGAAAGAGAGCTTGAGAGGAAGGGAAAAACAGCTCTTTAGAGACTTTCCTTTTCTTAGAGGCAGGACTAGGAGAAGGCTGAAATTAGTCTTGTGGATTTGAGCAGAGATAGATAGGACTATGCGAAGGATAGCTTCTTCAAATTCATGTTTGATATCTTGCACAGTATGGCGAATGATACTGGCACCCTCTGGAATGAGAGTGATGAAGGATGGTGGAGTAGGTGGATGAAGAGAGGAGAAGGATGAGTGGGAGGAGGTTGAGTAGATTGTCCAACAGAGGTGGGACTGCAGAAGAGGGATCAGAAGAAGAGCAGGAGGTGCCTCATAAGTTGGAGGAGGAATGGAAGATGAAGGAATAGGTGAAGAGGAGGATTCAACAGGGAAAGGGGTAGGAGAAGAGATATGTTTGGGAGGGGTTTCTTAGAAGGTTCAGGAGCAGGTGGGGCAGTGAAGGAAGCAGGTGGAGCGGAAGGACATGGAGTCTGAAGAACAAGAGGATTAGAGGGCCCTGGGGGCACAACAGCTTCCTCTACAATCACTTGAGGCCCGGATGGCCAGCCACTGATTCCACTTGCTCTGATGGCCCTGATGGCTCAGCTTCAACATCTTCTACCACAGTGGCCCTGATGGCCCAGATTCCTTTAAAGATGGCCTAAATGGCCTAGATTCTTCTACTGATGGCCCTTCAACTGGCTTAGCTGGCACTGACTGGTCTGGCTGATCTGGTTGAGGAGGCCCTGATGGCCCAACAACATCTTTTGGTACTGACTCAGAGGGAATATGAGGGGCTTGAGCTGATAGTGCTCCCTCACATATTTTGCAAGGTCAGTCACCAAACTCTTCAAACTTCCCAATTCACTTCTCATATCAAGGAGCTCAGACTTGACTACACCAATGTCCTTTGCTTGAGTGCTATGGCTGAGAAAAATAGAAGTTACATCAGACTGCAAGAGCACATAATTTCTCCTTGAGCATTCACCGAGCAATGACTGGTTCCAAATTGTAAGACCCAGCTTCTCGGCTTTCCGTCTGGTGTCTGGGATGACTGGCCACTAACGCGTTCAAGCTGGGCGATGCGTTAGTGTCGCGTTGTTGGTGTCCGATGCGACAGTCATCCTTGTCGCGATGAGCTTGTGCATCGCATCTTGTTGTCGCGTCGGTCAACGGGGCACAACAGTGTTCTGTGCTTTCGGTCGTCTGATGCATGTCAAGGTGGCAGGTGTTAGTATAACCTGTCGTGTTGTCGCGGTGTCCCTGGGGGACACGTTCTTGTCGCGGTGTGTTGGCCCGTCGCGTTAAGGTCTTTAACGCGATGCGTCTCCCCATCGCGTCTTGGGTGCCGAAGGCTTAAGGACTTGGCTGGCGACCCTTCCCCCTGTTTCCCTCTTTCCCCTCTCTTCTCCCCCTCTGGCGGTTCTCCGCCTCCCTCTCTCCCCTTTATGTGTTTCAAGCGAGGAGGAGGGCCGTGAGTGGTGTCCCGTGTCGTGGAGCTTGCATGGAGCGAGGAGGAGGTGGCCAATCCGATGTGAAGGCCCTATTAGGGTTCATTCTTCATTTAAGGTAGGGATTTCTTGAACCCTACTCGATCCATGTGGATTGGGAGACCCTCAAGGTTTGTAGTTAATGTTTACTGCTTCTCCATGCTCCCCTCCCCCATGTGGTGATGTGTGTGGCTTGTGGGCAGCCCCGGGATGGAGCTTCCCGGGGTCTGCCTCTCTGCTGGTGTCGTGACCATGGCGTGTGTCGTGACACTAGAAGAGGCATCTACCCAGTCGGGCATGACCTTATCGTGACGCGTTTGCCTGTCGCGATAAGGATTGCTGTCGCGACGCGTTTTCCCGTCGCCACAGGGTTTGCTGTCGCGACGCTTCACCCCGTCGCGACAGGGTTACTATCGTGGTGCCTTTCCCCATCGCGATGGTGTCGCAATGGCCTTGGAGGTCGCGACAGTACCTGTGTTGTCTCGGATGTTTCCGTGGCCCCGGTTGGCGTGTTGGCATGTGCCCCAGGACAGGCTTTGCCCTTAGGACCTTTTGGTGGGGAACGCAGTAGGTTACCTCCCTACGTTCAGTTACCGAAAGTGACACCTTGGTGGTCGTGTCGTGACAGTGGTGCCAGGAGGGTTGTGTCAACCTAATAATCGATTGATCGGAGGTCAATTGATTATTAGCAGAGTGACGGGTTTTTCGTACCAACTAGTGGTGTCCCGAGGTTCTGGCTCGTCCGTGCGTGCCTCTTGCTTGCTGAGCTTTTCGTGGGTTACAATCCAGCAGTTCGGTGTGGTTCTTGTTGTGCTTTCCCCGCCTGTTCTCCCGGTGCTTGGCACTTGAGGGTTTGTCCCGTTTAGAGGTTGTCTTCATTGCCTAGGACCCCCATCCTCGGGCCTATTGAGGGAGTGCTCTGGGCTACGAGCGTGCCCGAGTTGGCAGCCGACTTGGCGGACTCTGGAGCTGAGGGGAAAATGAGGTTTGGACAGCGGCACTGAGTCGTTTGTAGAGCTCTCTTATCTGGGGCAGGATGCCGAGGTTGTCGAGGTGTTTTCTTCCCCGCGCGGCCTAGATAGTTCTTTGTCTCACTACCTCTATCTGCGTTGGTTCCGGAGCCACGTAGTGGTGCTAGGCGTGGGGCTGCAGCTTGGCCAGGCTGCGGCGTTGCGTGCGTTTGTGTATTTTTGTGGCAGCTCTATCTCACTCTTCCATGGAGGGGAGGCAGGATCTAGGCTGGTGAGCAAAGGGCGTGGACGGCATGCCCTCCTCTTGGCAGCCAGTGGCGGTGGCGTGGTTGGTGTTGTTGTGGTGATGTTTCCTCACAATGCTTCCAAGTATCACTCGTTGCCCTAGCCTGCACAGTGGTTGTAGCCTAGTCGTGTCTAGCTTCCGTGGGCGTTGTTGTTTTGGTCTTGTTGGCCCGTGCTTCTGTGGTTTCCGCTTTGGTGTCCTCTGTTTCCATAGTCCCGTTCTTGGGTTCTAGTCCATGGTGGCACTGGCGTGTGTGGCTTCCCGACCTCACAGTGTGTCCGGGTCCAGGGTGATTCTGTTTGTGGACCCTTGACCTTGTGGAGGTCTGAGGTGGCCGTGCTTACTGTGAGATGTTCTTCTCACCTGGTTGTTGTGTGGTCTCGGTGGGTGTGCCGAGGGTTGCTTCCGCTTTATGCCCGACTCTGTTGGTTTCTGCGGGAGTCGTGTGTGTGTCATGACCTTGGTTGGGGGTCGTGGAGTTGTATTGTTTTGTCCCGCTGCTTAGTAGTACCCTGCTGTAGGTGTTTCTCGCTTTACAGCTTTCTAGGGTAGTTTCCTGTTTACGGAGTTCCTGCTGCTCTGGCCAGTGAGGGACTGGTAATCCCTACTGGCCTTGTTCGTGAGGCTCACCCCCCTACTACTTCCTTCAGCTAGGGGCTCATCGTCGTGGAGCTCGGTGTCAGATGGTTGCGGAGGCAGCTGTGGCACCGTGTGTTTGTCAACAACAGTGAGAGAGAGTGTTTGAGCTCTTGTACCTGAGTGAGTTGAGAGTTGTGCTTTGCAAGTTCTCGGGGTATGCCCCTTAAGGACTGCATCTTTCTTCTTGTACCTGTGCTTTTACTTGGGATATGTTTGTATATTGTATATCTCGTTATAGTTTATTTAAATTCAGTACATATCTCACTAGACTATTTCTTCTAACCCTTCCGGGTCTTCGGATCTGGGGTGGCGATGCCAACTTCGGGGTCCCTGGCAGGGGTCCGGGAGGTCGGGTCGTTACCAAATGAACATGATCTTCTTCTTCCTGGATTTGTTGTGTTCCCTTTTGGTGAGCATTGGAATACTTCTGGCAACATCGTTTCCTTTACCTCCAGAGCCGACAGCTGGCTCATCAAGCTTCGCTGTGGAACTAGTGTGCTGGTGAGCACAGACATCATCATCATCAGAAGTGTCTTCAACTAAACCTTCTTGAAATTGTTCTTTAGGAGCACTAGCAGTAGGCCCCCTAAGCAGGAGCTCTTCCATATGACATCTTCAAACTAGCCTGGTGCCACAACCTCTAGAACTTTTTCTTCATGGCTCTCTTCAATAGTAGCTTCTACAACAGGAACACTAGGGGTTTCTTCAATATGTGTATCTACATGCTCCCCCTCATGTGAGCAATACTTTCCATGGGATTAGTATCTGACTCTTGGATAACAGAGGTACAAAATCTGGAGGAGGAATCACACTTTCAGAAGATTGCCCAAAGGACTCAATGAATTCTGGTGCAATGTCTTCAATCCTCCTTTCTAATACAGTACAGTAGGCTCATCCTCTCTAACTACAACCTCATCTTCTTGAACGGTGGAGCTTTAGCATAGAGGCTTCTCCAATGATGGCCTCTCCTTCAGCCATAGACGTCTTAGTCCACACATTTCCTACCAAGGAGTATCCACTCTTCTTCAGATTTCTGGTGCGAATAGGCTGACCCATCTTCTCCATAAGTTCTCCTTCCAAAACAATCTCAAAATGTCTGAATATTCTGGTAAGTAGGTGAGCATAAGGAAGGGAAACTGCTAACTTATTCTTCTTATCCCAGATAACATCAGTCGCATACTTCATCCTTTCAACTATGATCTGTGCCATGTTTACATCCTACTTCTGTATGGCCCAAAACATCACATCTGCATCTCCTTTCGTACAGGAGGAGAAGGTAGCACTGCGAGGTACCAAAATTTGACAGACTATGAAGTGCAGTATTCTGTTGAATGCATTGAACTCATTATATCAATCTTGCCATCCCTAAGCTTGTACTTTGTTCCAATGATTCCGAGGCCCTTAGCACTATAGAGTTGACTAACTGTGCCCTACTATGGAAACTCCAAATAGCCTCTCCAACAAGTCATGAGTAATGCGAAGATTTACCTTTGACAAGGGAGGTGAGAGACCCATCTTCTTCGGATTTCAGACATGTATAAAACGCCTTGGCCAAATGCAGGTAACTTGGTTTAGAAACGGTGCACACCCTTGTCCATTTCAACCTCCGAAGGGCTTCAATCACACTGCTCATACCGTGGTTCTCCAAATCATCCAAATCAACTACCTTGTTTCCACAGATCTTGATCTTCACAGCCTGATATCTCTCCAGTTCTTCTGCAGTGAGGAAGGTGGCACTGTAACCACCCACACTGTTGGAACTCCCAGAAGTGGCCATGGAAGTTTTCAAGGAAGGGTTCTGGAGGATCATGGGAGGAAAAGGAACAAGATCCCTCAAGAATTTGAACGAGAAGAGTCAAATCCTTCGGAAGCAGGAAGGAAGGATGTTGGAGTCAATGAGGGTTTTGCAGACTTTGGAGTCGAAAGGGATGAGAGAGAGAGAGAGAATTGATGAGGGATGAGTTCTCTTCGTAACATAAAGTAACTTTTGAAAAGGCGGAGCAATTAATATGGAAAGCGACAAAATAGGTGATGACGATAGCGCAAAGATAATGGATTTACTTAAATAAAGTGAGGAGAGAATAGTATTATTCTTAAATTAGATTATTTTATTCCAGTTATATGTAGATAAATCTATTACAATTACACATGCCTAGTTCTCGTCTAAGAGATGTAATCTCTCTTCAGGTAAGGCTTTTGTAAAGATATCTGCTAACTGATTTTGAGTATCTACAAATGAAATACTAATATTACCATTTGCTACATGATCTCTAATAAAATGATATCTGACCTCAATATGTTTCGTCCTTGAGTGTTGTATCGGATTTTTTGTGAGATTTATAGCACTTGTGTTGTGACATAATAATGGAATGGTCTTGATGTGTAGTCCATAGTCTTCAAGCTGTTGTTTGATCCATAGGAGTTGAGTGCAATAGCTCCCAGTGGCTACATATTTAGCTTTAGTTGTTGATAGAGCAACTGAGTTTGTTTCTTGGAAGACCAGGAAATCAAGCATCCTGCAAGAAATTGACAACAACCACTAGTGCTTTTTCTATCTACTTTGCATCCAGCATAGTCAGCATCTGAATATCCATTAGATTTGTTTCACAGGTTTTAGGATACCACAGACCTAAGTTATAATATCAACTAGATATCTAAAGATCCTTTTTACTGATATTAGATGAGATTCCTTAGGATCAGATTGATATCTTGCACACATGCATACACTGAATAAAATGTTTGGTCTACTTACAGTTAAATAAAGCAGTGACCCTATCATACCTCTATAGAGTTTCTGATCTACCTTCTTACCTTCTGGATGACTATCCAACCTGATTGATGTGCTCCTGGGAGTGGACAGTGGTTTGACATTCTCAAAACCAAACTTCTTTAGCAGTTCCTTGGTGTATTTTACCTGACTAATATGAGTTACTTCATTGCTTTGCTTGATTTGTAGTCCAAGGAAGTAGTTGAGTTCTCCCATCATGCTCATTTCAAATTCTCCCTGCATTAGCTTTTCAAAATACTTGCACAGAGATTCATCAGCAGATCTGAAGATAATGTCATCTACATAGATTTGTACAATTATATATTTTTGGCATTAGATTTAATAAAGAGGGTACTATCTACTTGACCTCTAATAAAACCATGATCTAATAAAAATGCACTAAGTCTTTCATACCAAGCTCTAGGTGCTTGTTTTAAACTATATAAAGCTTTATGCAATTTGAAAACATGGTTTGGAAAGTCTGAATCATCAAAACTAGGAGGCTGTTCTACATAAACTTCCTCCTTTATAAAACCATTCAAAAATGTTGATTTCACACCACTTGAAAAAGTTTTAAATCTAATGCAGATGCATAAGCAAGCAATATTCGAATAGCCTCTAGTCTAGCAACTGGTGCATAGGTTTCATCGAAATTTATGCCTTCCTCTTGGGAATAGCTGTAACGACCCTCTTTATACCGGTACGATTATACCAATCCATGTTGGTACAAGGGCACCGTCACAGTGGGACATTTACCCAACACTATACAATGGGTTGAGATGTACATAAATAACAGAAAAGAGTACAGTGGAAATGAAAAGTAAATTTCTTATTCCATCATCGTTCACATATTCCACAATCTATATAGCAAATGTAAATAACAAAAGTCCACATTATTACAACTACAAATGAAACATATTATCCATATGAATAACATTGTTACAAACTATGAAATAAAGCAACTAGCAACGATCTCCACAAAAACAGCTACTCCTCACGCTCGGAATCACTCCTCACTAAGTCCTCCTCAAGTGCGGGGACACCTGTCTCACCTGTACGCCAAAGCAAGTATGAGTCTTCTAAAAAGACCCAGCAAGCAACCTAAGGATAACATCCTTACATATATCACACACATGCTAAACTATTAAACAATAAGGAAACACATGCTATCTTTTAAACAATACAAGAAATACATGGCACATGCTTTATAACAATTAACAATTATCCATAACAACCTACACATACTTTCTATACATGATAGTTAACTTGATTCATGTTGCAATTCCTAAAGCATATCGATCATATTATCAAAATGGACGATTATCATGAATGTCCTATAGCATGCTTTCTACACATATATATAACATGATTCATGGTTCAAACTCTATTCACATCATTGCACAATTCTAAAATTTTAGATCATGGAAATAATACATGGTAAATAACAATCCTAGCATGATATCTAGTCAATTTCACATGCTTTTATAACAAATTTCTACATATTTAGCTTGATGTTTTAACATAATTAATTCACATTCACATGGTTCACTCTTTTCACACACATGTTAACACATTCACATAACACTAGCACATGGATTTTATTAATATATACAACATGATACTAAACATGATATCACAATCACATTACCACATGTATGACACGAACATATAAATTTTTACCTTGGTTTTCACATGCATTTATTCTCATATTAACATGCACTTTCACTTGCACATGATTTCACTTGCACATTCACGTATCACATGTCACATCACTTTGCACTTACCACGTGCCACATTCACATGTCACTTTACACATTTTACACATATTCACTTTTTACACTTATTTGCCGTGACACATTGTCCGAACCACCATCTAGAAGGACACACATACACATAACACATAACACAAAACACACTGTCACCTAGGCAACACAGTGATGAATCTTGGTTAACTGCACAGAACTGGGAGAAGCCCTCTCCACCCTAACTAGTGGTACTTGTCCACCTCCAGGATTTCATCCTAATGCCCATAGGATAACACATACACATAACACATTGAGCCTTCCCATAGGGACTTTACTACAATATAGACTCCACAGCCCTCTATGGTAGCAGTGTCAATATCAGCACAATTTTACACATTATCACATTATCACATGTTTCATTCACTTACATACACACTTTAACTCATTTACATGCACTTTAACATATCTTCATGGATCAGTTACAGAACTTAACCATACTGTTTCACAATGATAATTAATCACAACAGAGTCCTAATCATGCTGTTAAACATTGAATTTCACATGATCAAAGTTAAACATGCTCATCATGGCCAATTACCCTTGTTAAACTAATAACAGTACCTACTGTTGTCAAAATAGCATGAAATTTTTATCACAGGTATCACACAGGTTATATGTCACATACGTAAGTTTTCAAATTTTTCGCAATAGTAACTAATTTAACAATTTAAAATAGATCTCATGCAGATTTATCAAGAATTTCATTAAAACATGGTTCACATCAATATAGTCAGTTCCAACAGTTCTTAAACCTGAAAACAGTCAACATAAGATCATAAAATTTATGAAACCCTAACTTGCAACTAATCATTTATTTAGAATTAACAGGTAGATCATGCTTATTTTCCGATTATAGAAATTATCCTAATTTCTATCATGCTCGAAAAATTGCCAAATCCTCATGATATGACCTACTGACTGTACTAGACCACATATAATTTTCACAGCAGCATAGTCATCCAGAAATCCAAATTTCTTCACACAGACATGAAATCAAGGTTCTGTGAAAACATACGAACTTGGCAGCAAAGGGTTTGCCGCCAATCGGGGTTAACGACACACGATGTTGCCACCAACTCAAGATCTTGACGGCACACAGGTGGCCGTCAATCTCCTGTTTGCAGAAATGCAGACTGAACGCAATACACAAGGGAATTTGAGGTTCCAAGACATGAAGAAAAATCCACAAAAAATCCTAGGACCTAAAAGACATGTGCAAGGATGAAATCCCTCGATTACTTGCCTGAAATAAAATCTATGAAGGTCAAATTTTGTTGGTGAAGCCCTCCTCCGCCAAGCCAAGAAGGTGCACAAATCTCCTCCCGAATCCGGTATGTTTGCCAATGTAGATGGATCTCCGGGGTCGAGGATGATTCCCCAATGCTGGAGTTTCCCAGTCGATGCAGATCGCTAGAAGACCTCCACAAATCGCCGAATCAAGCTTGCAAAGAGTCGTTTTTCTCACAACAAAACCCTAGTTTTTCCCTTGAGCGAAAAAGGTTTAATCTCTCTAGAAACTGTGTTTTAGATTAACGGGTCGGGGTACGCATTAGGTTAAGTTTCCTACCATTAGAGCTAGGTTTCCTAATCCAGAACCGCAAGAAGCGCAGCCATTTCAAGATCTGAAATCGTAGCAAAATGGAGAAGTAAACAACCACATTTCTGCGGTTAACAAGAAGTTAGCGTCCATCGATCTGGACGTCAACCTCTCCTGGCCATGCAGTCAACGGCACACATGCTGCCATCAACCTGCATTAACGTCAATGTGTGTTGACTTTAACTGGCATTTTAGCCATAACACAAAGATACATCAAAACAAATATACTTATACGTCATACACAATTTAATGTGTACAGAGTATATATATATATATATATACACATATGCACATAACATAATTACATACATATGCACAAAATAATAAATACAATATGCACATTAATAATTTGATACTATATGTACAGAAATAAATAAAAGCAATATGTACAGAAATAAACTCATATATACATACAAGATGTATAGCAATAATTACATATTATATGCACAACATTATTTGAATTCAATATGCATAGAATTTAAATAAGTACAATATGTACTGAAATAGCTAAGTATTTATATTCACAGAAATAAGTACATATATACGTATACATACATATACACATAAGTAATTAAATACTTATATTATGCACAAAGTTAAATAAACATAGTGTGAGCAAAATTTGAGGGTCTCGTGATAGCCTTGGGCAACCAGTCTAGCCTTATTTCTAGTGATAACACCAGCTTATATCCAATTTGTTCCTGAACACCTATTTGGTGCCAATCACAAGATGATCCGATGGTCTAGGAACAAGGGACTAGACCTGATTTCTCTTGAACTGATTGAGTTCATCTTGCATGGCTAAAATCCAAGATTCATCAGATAGTGCTTCATTGACTGTCTTTGGTTCTATTTGAGAGACAAATGCTAAGTAATCACAAGGAATGGTATTACCTCTAGTTCTTACCCCACGGATGGATCTCCAATGATATTATCTTTTGGGTGATCCTTTTTGTATCTCCATTCCTTTGGAAGATCATCATGGATAATATCTTTTTGTTGCAGTTCTTCCAATGGTGGATCTTCATTGTCTTTGATGGTTGCTTCCTTCAGTTTCTTGGAAATGTTTTTTGCATCTTCATCATCACTACCGATTTCCTTTCTCAAGGAAGGGTTAGACTCATCAAAAATAACATGTATAGTTTGTTCAATTAGTAAACTTCTTTTGTTAAAGACTCTATATCCTTTGGGTTTAGAAGTATACCCCACAAAAATACCTTCATCTGATTTGGGATCCAACTTACCAATATCTCTCTTACCATTGTTGTGAATGAAGCATGGCATCCAAATTTCAGAGATGGCTGATCTTGGGCTTCTTTTGCTTGTACAGTTCATATCCAGTCTTCTTCAGAATGGGTTGATCATGACTCTATTAATTATGTAGCAAGCTGTATTGATAGCTTCTGCCCAGAAATATCTTGGAAGATTTTACTCAGATAACATTGTTCTTGCGCATATCCGAAGTGTTCTATTCTTCCTCTCAGCTACTCCATTTTTCTGTGGTGTTCGTAGTGCTGAGAAATTGTGTTCTATCCCCAGATCATCATAGAATTCTACAAACCTATCATTCTGAAACTCTCATCCATGATCTAATCGAATACTTATAATAGGGTATTTCTTATCTTTCTGAACTAACTTACAGAACTTCACAAAGCTATCAAAGGTGTCATCTTTGCTCTCAAGAAATGATACCCATGTAAATCTGGAATAATCGTCAACTATAACAAATCTGAAATTCTTCCTCCCAAACTAGTTGTTTCTCATGGTCCAAACAAGTCCATATGAAGCAGTTCTAGTGGTTTGGAGGTGGTGACCATTGTCTTGGATTTGAAGGAGATTTTGCATGTTTTTATTTGCAAATGGTTCACAAATATTGTCTAGTCTTGAGTTCATCTTTGGTAGACCTTCCACTAGATCATGTTTGATGAGTTTTCTGATTCCGTCCAAGCTGTAATGACCTAGTCTTCTGTGCCAAAGTTCAGCATTCTATTCTTTGCTTGCTGCCAGACAAATATCTTGATTCTTCAACTCTTCTAGATGTAACACATACATATTTTTCTCTCTGCAGGCTTCAAGAATAGTTGCTCCATCCTTGATGATTAGGCATTTAGATTCTTGAATTTGATCTGATGACCCTTGTCGCAAAGTTGACTGATGCTGATTAAATTGTGCTTGAGTCCTTTGACACGGAGAACATCCTCTATCAATATCTTGTCTTTGCTTCGAATTGATCCTCAACCAATCACTGATCCTTTACCATTATCTCCATAAGTGACCGTTCCTTCTTCATCTTTGATGGATGAGAATAACCTTTTGTTGCTGGTCACATGCCTTGAGCACCCGCTGTCTAGGTACCATTTTGATGCTCTAAGGCTTCCCTGCAATAAATCAATGAAATTTAGTACCCAAGTTCTTTTGGGTCCTGGTTGGTTAGCATCTACATAGTTTCTTTTCGGAATCTTTTGGTCCTGGTTGGTTAGCATCTACATAGTTTCTTTTCGGAATCCATTTTAGATGTTTGGTTGTACAGGTAATCTTAGTATGACCTAGTTTGTTACAATGAGTGCAACATGAGATATTATTTATTGTTTTGTTTGGCTTATTGTTTTTATTAGTGTTTGATTTTGTTAGGATTTTGTTCAGCTACAAATTTTGGCATTGGATAGATTTTAGGATGAATAACTGTTTCTTCATTGTACTTTTTCTTTTCTAATCTTTGCTCCTTTTAATATTAAGGAAGATATTCCATTTGTAAAATTATCAATTGTGACTGTCAAATATTCATTATCTTTTGTTAGAATATTAATTTCACTTTTAAATTTACTTATGGTTTCTTGACTTTCTAGAATTGATATCCTTTCATTTTTTTTTTAGTTTTCATCTTCACATAGTAGTTCATTTCTTATTTTCAGTTCAGAATTTTGTTTTTTTCTAAATTGTTTAGTTTCTGGTTTTAAATCTGAGTTGGTTATTTCAAGGCATGCATAATTTTTCTTAACTATTTTTAATTGCTTACACATGTCTTTATATTACTATACAATTCATTGAAAGCATCTTCTAAGCTATTAGAATCAGATTCATTGCATGAAGTAAAAGAAGAGTCAGAGGTTATCTTGTCGTCGACATTTGCCATAAATGCCAAGTTGGCCTTTTCTTCTTCTTCTTCTTCACTGGAGCTTGACTCACTGTCTAAGTCACTCTCATTGTTCCAAGCAGCAGCCATGACTTTCTTCTTGTATTTCTTAAATTTCTTCATGTTATCCTTTGTCTTGAATTTAGTCCTCTTTAGTTTTGGGCACTCAGCCTTGAGATGTCCAGGCTTCTTACATTCATAGCATATGGGTTCCGATTTTTGACTTCATGGCCATTAGATCTCTTGAATTCTTTACCTTTCTTGAAGTACCTTCTTTCTGACTGATATTTCTTCTTAGCTAGAATGCGTTGCAGTCGTCTGGAGAGAAAAGCTTCTTCATCTTCACTGTTCTCATCACTATTTTCACTTTCTAATTCACCCTCAGAAGTATATTTCTATAGCCTTAAGGGCATTGTTGTGCTTCTTCTTACTGGAGGATTCTCCCAGCCTTTCCATGTTTATCTCATGAGCCATTAAAGACCCAATGAGTTTCTCGAGGGACATTCTTCTGAGATCATTAGCTTCTTCTGTGGCGGTTACCTTAGGAGTTCATGATGTTGGCAAGGATCTCAATATTTTTCTTACCATATCTCCTATTTCATATGTCTTTCCTAGCCCCGCCAAGCCATTTGTAATATCTGTAAAGCAACTGTACATCTGGGGGATGGATTCTCCAGATTGCATTTGGAACCTCTCATATTAAGCTACCAATATATCAATTCTTGTTTCTTTTACCTTGTCAGTTCCTTCATGAGTGAGCCTCAGCTTGTCCCACATCTCTTTGGCTGACTTACATACTGATATCCTGTTGAATTCTTTCTTGCTTAGTAAACAACACAGTATACTCTTTGCTTTGCTATTTTGGGATAGTTTCTTCTTATCTTCATCTGTCCATTTGTCTTTGGCGTTGGTTACTTTGAGATCTCCTTCTTCGATTATTGTCCATAGTTGGAAATCAAGTTCTTGAAGAAAGAACTCCATCCTCGTCTTCCAGTAGTGGTAGTCTTCACTATCGAATAGAAGAGGTCTATTGACGGATTGTCCTTCTGCATGACCTTGGGTTGCCATTTATCTTTGCTCTTCAGATCGTGAGATCTACTAACTCGAAGAGACTTGCTCTGATACCACTTGTTGACCAGGTTGCAAGCCCGGGGGGGGGGGATGAATGGATTGCTAAATATTCTTTTAGGATATTCCTGGAAAAAAAACTTTGACAGAAGACATTAATTCGATGGTTAGAGTTAGTATAAAATGAAAACACAATGAGATCAAGCACACAGACAACAAGGATTTTATCCTACTTCAGATCTCCTGTCACAAGGAGTCCTATGTCCAGTCCCCAAGCAACAACTTGGGATTTCACTAAACAAGGGTATAGTCCCCCTTAAGGACACTTACACATCCATCCATAGATGGCCTTCTCTTCTCTACAAGAAGATGCACTATACCACTTGATGCAACAGGTCTTCATTCTTACCAAAGGGAACAATCACCCAATCCACAAAGGTTCTACTCTTCACACATGAATAGGAACACTCAAGAAAATGAGTAAAGAGTGGATGGCCCCTAGACCAAGCTTATAGAGACTGTTTGATCTGAGGTAGAATCTGGGAGACATAGATTTGCACACTGTGAGGTCTCAGAGATCTACATAAGCTCTCAAAGAATAAACCAGTTACTATGGAGAGCTAAGAGCTGAAGACTGTTTGAATGAACGAGCGAGCTCTTCTTTCTTCCTCTTCAAGGTGACTAAGGTGTTCAAGCTATTCAGGAAGTGTTCTCCATGAAGTCACCAGTCTTCTATTTATCTTCTCTGAAAGATTTGAACCGTTGAAGTATCTGTTGTCTCTCATCTTTATTCACGTTAGATGTGTTTCGTGCGATGTAGGGAGCAAGAGAACCTGCAGCCATTTAATGTTGGGATAGACACATACATAGAGGAAGATTATCTGAATCTCTTCTTGCTTCTGTCAGAGTGGCAGGTCCAATCGTTGCAACGTGTGAGACCACCGAAAACCTGCACATAATTAATTATCACGTCCCGAGAATTACGCAACGGATATTATTAATAATTCGAGTCGATATTTCGAGACGTGGACAGTCGACAAGTAAGCCTCTAGCTAGCACGCACTAAATGTGTATCAACACAACATCATAATAGGGCCCAAATGTGAACTCAATTATAAATTGTATTCAAATCTCATATTTGTCTCAGATAAACTAATACAGGACTAAGACTCAATAAAAGCAAAAGTAAATACTACCTCACTTCCTACTACATTGTTCTAACACTCAAAATAAACTAACTATAGATAGACTCATGTTTGAAACGCTCTTCACTCGGACGCATTCCCATCCTCGACTTGCTCTTCCTCTTGCGCTTCATGGTCACCTAGATTGGGTAAAAGTAGGAATGAGCAAACTAGCCCAGTAGGATTTATATCTCAATGTGCGGCAATGATATAAGTGATTAACATTTTAGAACTAGGCAAGTACGATGAATGATATGTAAGTACGAATAAAACACGTTAAAACATGATATATAAAACAAGCTAGAGAGAGAGATCATGATAGAACAAGATTGATGAACAAGATGACAAGAGAGAACTAGAATAGATACTTTGTACAAGCACGCAAGATATCATGTAAATTGCAATAAATGCAGGATGGCCATATCACGCAAGCAAGCAAGCACGCACGAGCACGATCAAGTAACACTAATCAAGCATGTAGACACTAATGTACACCGAGAAAAGATCCATCAAGAATGTACACTAGGTCACGTGTATGTGGTATTGTATCTATCATTCAACACGCACGCACGATTTTCCCAGCGCAGATGCAACGCCAGTAATCATTATACCCCATGGTTAACAGTATATCTATGACTCGCCGTCATTGGGGCTAGATTGGAGCCCTTGGACACACGCCGTGCCCTGTCAGCATCTCACTTAAATTTTAAATGTAGATACCCACAGTCATTATAATGGCCAATGAGAGTTTCAATAAGTAAGCATGTGTAATGTCATGTTCATGATGATGAGGAGAACAGTAATAAGTAATGGAACATGATTTCACGAGTACAATGGTCAAGAGATAAATTCGGCAGCATAACGGTACGATTTATACTTTCGTTCAATCTTTACATTAATGGCTTTAGTCCAGTTTGTAAGTCTCACTCACGAGAACAAGAAGAGAAAGGAAGTGCATGCTATCTCCAGGGAACTTCAATGGTACAACCAACTCGTCGGCCATGTGGGAATCCATGGTCAGAGAATTTACATAGGCCTTGGTGAAAAGGTCGCTAGTCTACCGATTCGGAATGACCGTAGAGAGTTTCCAATTTCCCAAGAAAAGCTACCTAAAGTGCTAGTGTGTAGTGCGGTACGCGTGTCTCAATTCTCAAACCATCGGTCTCAAACTCGCAGGAAGCACTTGACAATATAACATGGAACAAAACTATGCACTTTAACTCATCATGGTTCGCAAGATTTTATGATAACTCTTATCATTTAACATGGTAACAGTAGGAAGATTAAGTCACAAGAACATGAATGATCATAACATTTAAGGAGAACTTAGAATAGCATCCATGTAATTAAAGCTTTTAAATGGGTTAATCACTTTTAAGCCATTAAACAACAATCATGTAATGATCAGACCCAAGACAGGTAACTTACACAGCAAATATCACATTTATACAGACCTCGGGTATATGCAAAACTTTGTAAGAAAACACGTGGTTTCCGGTAAAAATCCTGAGATCGTGACATAGCCATATAGGAAGGCGACAGGTGTTGTCAGGTCGGGGTCAGGTCGCGACATGGTCCTGTAAGGAAGGCGACAGGTCGGGCTCGGAAGGCGACACAGGGGTGTGAGCATCGCGACAGGGTTGTCAGATCAGGTAGCTGGATAGCGACGGAACGCATGTCGCCTTGAGAAGGCGACAAGGGGTATGTCGCAATCAACCCTCTGAAAGCGACATATCGGGCCATCGCGTTCACAGGGTCCATGCCTGGCTCAGACAGAGCAAGGACAGTGCCTTGGAATGCGGACTTGTCTTTCCTTCTTTTGACATAGGGTTGTTCTAAAATAGAGAACAAATTGAACGGTGCGTGAAAAGTAACGAAACTAGTTTTAAAATAACCTAGACATACTAGGGTACTTCCAGTAAATCGGAATTGAACAATAAAGATGGTTTCGATAGGCTTTGATCACGGGGAACACAAGGTCAGACCAAGGTAACTTGAAGACGTAGTTTTATTCAGCAACCCTATTACCACGTTTATACACTCTAACTAATGAGATTTAGACAAAACGTTCAACATGAAACCTGACGAGGACAACTATTAGAATAACTTTCATGTTATGAGTTTTCTCTAATTCAGTCTTGAAACATGTGCAACATATTAAGAACGGGAAAAGCTCTAATAGTACGCGACTTTGGCAAAACGCTTATAATCAAGATCTATTAAATGAAATTCGATGAACCAGTGGAAATGAAAGTTAACTTGATGCTCTACACATTGGTGTAGGATATGTTAAGGTTTGGCCCGAGAAAACCTACCTTTTGGGTTGAATAAGTCCCATTATTCCAGAAAACTGTGTTCAGACCACTTGGAGAAAACACTTACTACTCCGTGTATACTGCATGGAATTTGGGCATTCCACTTGGTTAGAACGTAGACTTGACCCTCTTTTCAGGGGTATAGGCCTTGCAAAGTTTGGTTTAGGTTTGACTCACCTTTGTTCGACTTCAAGAGGGTGTTTGTGCAGGTCGCAGCAGACGAGAAGGGGAAGAAGAATGGCTTCTTGTGGTCGTTCCACAGCTCCTCAGCCACCAAGAGCTCCTCCACACGACCCTAGCAAGTTCTAAATTCGTTCCTAGGGTTTGGGTGAAGAGTATTTAAGTAACCATGGTGTTTAGGAGTCCTATTATAACTAGGAAAAGAGGATTTCGGGCTTGGCATGTTTGGTTTCCTATTTTTGATGATTTCCTCCTCCCTTTGAGTGTGGAGGGCATTAGAACCTTTTTTTTTTTGATGACGAGGAAATCCCGCCCCGTGTGGCTTGCGGGCTCAGGGATTGGTGTTCGTGAACTCCAAGATCAGGACTTGGCAGCTCCTACTTTCCGTGTACCCGTATGCCCTTACCCCACTTGACGGAAAAACCCGGATTTACACACCTCGAGGATGCATGAAATCAGTATCCCCCCCCCAGGAATCGAATCGGGACCTCTACTTTTAAGTAAGAGTTCTTACCGATCGACCCAACCGGTCCTCATTCGAACCCTTGCATTAGGAAACCTCCCCTCATAGTTAGGCACGAATTTGGTTTCCATGAATGCATGATGCCTCAATTCAACTCTAATTGCCTCTTTTAATTTCAGCTTATTTATGGTTACGATTTCTATGTATTTTCTAGCTTTATTTGATTTTTGGGCCAAATGTTGCCCATAGCCCAATTATGATAATGGGTCATCAATATATATGTTGGAAGTCTCCCCAACACTTTTATTTAATTTTTGATTGCGTCGTATTTCCGTGTTAACGGTTTTCCGACTTGTTTCCTTATTTAGATAATCGGTCACAATAACTCTCAAACCTAGCCCAAATGATTTTTTTTGAACCAAATTTCTTGAGGGGTCATTAGAGGATATATTTGAAGTCCATATATGATTTTTATTTAATTTTCTGACTCATCCACGTACGTGTGATAATGATTTACGACTTATTCATGAATTACGATAATAAGTTGCGAAACACTTTAAACTTGGATGATCTGATTTTTCTTGGCACAAATTTCTTTGTGAAACATTTAGTAATAATGTTTAGGGTTGATTTATAATTTTTACGAAATTTTCCGATGTGTTTTAGCACATACGATAATGGTACGTATGTTTTAAATACTCCGATATTATGGAAATTATTTATTTCCATTTATTTTAATTTTTATGTAATTAAAATTTCCGGGTGCTACACCCTCCCCACTTAAGAGAATTTGGTCCCCAAATTCATAGATCATTAACTGGATCCCGATAATTATGATCCTGAGTTGGTTCCAGATTTAATTCCTCTAACTTGTTTCAATCATCATGGATGCTAGTTCAACATCTACACCTATGGCCACCCATATTATTCATTTGGTTCCTTCCACTCTTGTTTTCCTTCCACAGTTGTTATAACTCCATCTTAATCCTCCAGTTGAACTAGGGTATAACCACTAGATTATTCATTTTCTAATTTCTCCTTAATGATCTCCCCCACTTAGAAATGTACTCATAAGAAAAGCATCTTAAGATCAGTCTATGGTTTAACAATCATACCTCCTTCTGGGAGCTCCGCTTGTGTTACTACATTCATGCGTCCTTGATGCTTTACCACTCCTTGGTTCCTTCCAGCTTGGTCTTTTAGCATGGGACAGTTGGAAAGGCGGTGGTCACGATTTCCACATCGCAGGCAAGCTCCTGCCTTCTTCCATCACTCTTCTGCTCTATGTCCAGGCTTGTTGCAAAAGTTACAATATTCCACCGTCTTTGTTTCTTCTACCTTGATCTTTTTCTCCATGCCATAGTCCTTCCCAGTGGTTGGCCTTTTGTTGTTGTAGTTATTATTGTTGTTATTGGGGAAAGTTCCAGTTGTATCGACTGCTCCCCTTTTTATAAAGGTCGGCTTTGAGATGTCCTTCCCCCTCATGCCTTCCACCTTAGCCATAGTGTCTTCTACAAGCTGAGCTCTTTGGACCATCTCAGTGTAAGTTTGAATATTGTGTGGTCCGAGCATTTCAATGAACATGGGCCTGAGCCCGTCCATGAAACGGTTAGCCTTTAATCTTTCTGTTCCCACCAAATTGGGGCATATACACAAGTCGTGCGAACTGAGCCTCATACTCAGCCACAGACACCCCCTTTCTATTTTAGTGCGGCAAACTCTGCTGCCTCTTCTCCTTGACTCTCTCAGAGAATATTTCCTCGAATATCTCCAGGATCCGCCCACTCTAGCTCAGCTACATTTGGCATGGGCCGAGGTGGCCTTCCACCATGCTCGAGCATCCTTAGTAAATTGGAAGCGGTCAGTACCACTTTTTCCCTATTGGTGCCATTGCATTACTTGGAAAATCCTTTCGATCTCCTCTTGCCAATTTTCTGTTTCATCTGGGTCAGGGGATCCAGAGAAACGAGGAGGGTTTAAACTCCTAAAATTTCGGTGCAGATCACCGGCTCCGTTCCTTGCAGCCCCAGCCTGATTTCCAGCCTGAACTACATTTTGCAGGGCCTGAGTAAGTCCAGCCACAGTGTCTTGCATAGCTTGCCACTGGTTGCGAGCCATTGCAGTTGAGTGAGAGTGTTTGGGGTTCCTGAGAAAAATGGAACCATTATTGTCTCTAGATACTTATAAGAGTCAATGGTAGAGTGTTTAATTCTTTCTAACATTTCCCAGTCTCTACCCATTCTCACCAGGTACTATATAAATTTTCCATGACCTAGGTTCCATAGGTATCTCCTATTCCTAAGACATATCCTATTTGGTATTCCTAGCTCTGATACCACTAACTGTCACGTCCCGAGAATTACGCAACAGATATTATTAATTATTCGAAGTCGATATTTCGAGACGTGGACAGTCGACAAGTAAACCTCTAGCTAGCACGCACTAAATGTGTATCAACACAACATCATAATAGGGCCCAAATGAACTCATTATAATTGTATTCAAATCTCATATTTGTCTCAGATAAACTAATATAGGACTAAGACTCAATAAAAGTAAAAGTCAATACTACCTCACTTCCTACTACTTGTTCTAACACTCAAATAAACTAACTATAGATAGACTCATGTTTTGCAACGCTCTTCACTCATACGCATTCCCATCCTCGACTTGCTCTTCCTCTTGCGCTTCATGGTCACCTAGATTGGGTAAAGTAGAGAATAACGCAAACTAGGCCAGTAGGATTTATATCTCAATGTGCGGGCAATGATATAATGATTAACATTTTAGAACTAGGCACGTACGATGAATCATATGCATGTACGAATAAACACGTTAAAACATGATATATAAAACAAGCTAGAGAGAGAAGATCATGATAGAACAAGATTGAGTGAACAAGATGACAAGAGAGAACTAGAAATAGATCACTTTGTACAAGCACGCAAGATATCATGTAAA